>JAUZSU010020968.1:0-22396 GCA_034780255.1 Parotocinclus maculicauda
TGTCTTATATTGAAAAAAATGAATAATAGCACCCTACAGACTTCAAAGGCACCTTAAAAATTACAGCAAAATAATGACGCAGCAGGCTAGTACAGTTAGCCGAAACTCTTTTGCAGAGACTCGGGATGGTAATTGGTTTGTAGTTTGTACAGCATCTATGTGCTTTTATGAATGCCTGACAATGCCCTAATGAGACAAAAGCCTCCTGGGGGATTTTCTCTCAGATCTGGACCAGGGCATCACTGAGCTCCTGGGCGTATGATAAAGTTCACCCTGCGTTCACCAACTCTATAATTACAATCTGTACTAGGTTTAGCCTATTTTAACCCTATTCTTCAATTGTCAAAACCCCCAGAGGGTCATCACAGATCAGGTATTATTTGGATGTTGGATCAATCTCAGTACTGCAGTGACACTGATGTGTTGATGGGCAAACTTGTGAGCACTGACGAAGTATTCGACTGACTATCACAAACTTAGTAACAGCAGATAAACTTCTATCTCTGACTTCACATCACCAAGCTAGACCAATTAGGTAGGAGTATCTAACAGACTGCACAGTGAGTGAACACAGTGTTTAAAGACTCCAACAGCACAGCTGGTTTGATCAACATATACCATGACAACACACGCTAACAAACCACAACGACAGCAGTGTCAGTGCAGTGCCAAGAATTATCCACCACCCAAATTGTACATGATCTGTGCTGGTCCTGCAGGAGTCCTGACAACTGAAGAACCAAAACATGGAATAATGTGGACTAACAAAGTATGTAGATAAACAGATGAACTACAGTCTGTAATTGTAGAACTATAAATAGCTTTTTTATGGCCAATAGAGGCTTATATAATGAATAGTGAGTGTAGAAACAAAGGGTGGCCACAATATTCTGATATTCTAGTTATGACAGTGTATAAACAGTATATGTGTGTTTTGTCTTATTGTTTATTAATACACATACTAAAGAATGATTTTAGTGATGAGTTTACATTTACTGCATTTAGCAGACACCATTATCCAGAGAGACTCACAACTCATTCAGTCTTACAATTCAAGCAATGGTGGGTTAAGGGTCTTGTTTAAGGACCCAACTGTGGCAGCTTGTCAGAGGTGGGATTTGAATCCTGGAATATTAGGTCCAGAGTCCAGTTCCTTAACCACTAGGCTACCATATGTTGCTTTGTATACACTCCACCTTTACATAATGTAAATGACAGTCTCAGGTGTTAAGAATAGGTTTTGAGAAGACCCTGTCGCCAGTTCATAGTTTGACCCTTCTCAGCCCTCTGTTGGTGCAGAGTGAGAGCAGCTGAGGTACAAACAGAGGTGGAGATGTATGTTGACAGAGATGCGCAAGACAAGTCATGACCTCCCCTTATCTGGTATTAAGACCTACTTGGTCTTAATCCTAAACTTTCACCCTAATCTGAGCTCATTTATTGCACCTTAGTGAACACTGGGAATCTTGTCTGTTCAGAGATTAATTCTGACCTTGAGGCAGTGCTGCAATGCTACACATTAAGCTGCAGTGTTGTTAATTGTGATAAATTGAGGGTGACATTGGCGCTTAAAAATCAATATATTTTATCTGTGTATAATTACAGTGCAGCTAGTTAATAAGGATTCAAACTCCGATGCCCCTCTGCTTGCCTTTATAATTAGTAGTTTGAATGCAGCAAAGACTTTGAGTTATTTTCAATGCAAAGTGGCTTTTCTACAGTTTTCAGTTTCTATTCTGTTTGTTCTTTATATAAGTTTTGTGATAACTGCACTTTGTAGTTCTATAATTACTGACTGTAGTCCATCTGTTTTCCTAAATACTTTGTTAGTTCTCTTACTCTGTTCTCTAATGATCAGAACCCCAGAGGACCCCCACAGATCAGGTACTATTTGGGTGGTGTATCATTGTCAGTACTGCAGCAACACTGAGCTGGTATGATTGGATCAGATACATCAAGCAGCACTGCTGGAGTTCTAAAACACTGTTTAATCACTGTCCACTTTATTAAAGACATTTACCTTATTGTTTGTAGTTTTAAAGTCAGATACAGGAGCTCGTCTGTTGTTGTGTTAGTCATCTAATAATTCTTCATCAGTGCTCACAGGATGCTGCTTACACAATGCTGATGGATGGACATCTTTGGTTGGTGGTCTAGTCCAGCAGTGACTCGGGGGTGGGGGTGGGGGGTTGGAATAGGAGTACCTGATCTGTGGGGGTCCTCTTTATTATTTGTGTTTGTCATTAAACGAGTATTAAATTATTCTACATAGCAAACCTGGAACTGCTGGAGCTGTGTGCAACCATAATTTGTTTATCTGCTTGTTTGTGGACTTGGTCTTTACAACTTTTGTTTGTTATTACAAATGAAATTACAAATGTTTAATAATTGCAATTCACTGTTATTTGTGTATAAAATGCATGATAATGTACTAACATAGGAAAAGCAGTTATCAGGGTTTTTTCTGCATATATGCACTTGTAAAGAACTGTAATGTTATTATATTCGTATAGGTACTTGGTATCGGCAATGACAAAAAGTGGCATTAGTTTATACTCATATGGCATTAGTTTGAATAAATTAAATCTACTCCATTTTTCAATCTAGCCCTACTCAGTATTCCAAACCGTGTATTAGAGTGCAGTCCTGGTTAGTCTCTGACATCTGTTTCACTTGGGAATAAGCTAATGAGTTGAAATTCTTAGAGCAATGAACCCACTTTGGTAGGAGTCTCCAATTTTATCTGAAAACTGCTGACATGGCTGCAGCCTTTCATTTCAGTTCAGCAGGAGCCACACTTTCATCAGTCAGTCTTCAAATGACTGATGAGTTGTTTTAGTTGTGCACCTCAATGGCTTGAATCAAATCCTGCAGACACACCAGCTACAACTACAGCTACAGTGCAGTGTTAACATATTTAAGATGCCTTTTTATATCTGTAAACCATGCGACAAAGGTTTACTTCTTTATTAAAATAGTCTTTTGGTTTAAATATAAAAGGTAGGCATGTGACAATAAAACAGCTTTCATAAAAGCCTTAAAGCATAGTGACAAGTCACTAGCTTCTCAGATCTTATAAGGAAATGTAAATGCTATGCAGATGAGCATCTCTGAATGTATCTGCATCAAACCTTAATGCAGATGGGTTACAGTAGCAAAACACCACACCGGGTGGCACTTCTGTCAGCCAAGACCAGGCAACTGAGGCTACAATTTGCACTGGCTCATCAAAATTGATGTTTAAGGCAATTCTGAAGGGAAACGGGGGTCCAACCTGGTACTAACAAGGTATACCTGATGAAGTGGTCAGTGAGTGTATATATTGCATCATATAACACAATAATATTTGAAATATTAAATAGTGAAATGTCTTCAGAGTATTGTGATTGCATGAATGAGGCCACCAGCCTTAGCATGCCTACCTATTTCTAAACCGTTCCCAAAAGCTTTCATGTGCATCACAAGCACGCGCTTTTAAAACTGGAACACCATCAAAGGCACGCTCTGCTGGGACTCGCTTTCTTCCTGAAAAGGATTTACCCCTGTTCAGCCTGAAACAGCCAGGATCCACTTTGGATGAGGCATCTCCTCTCCCCAGACCCGCTGCAGTAGCAAAAAGGGGTCGAGTGCCGCCAACTGACTTCACTCCATTAGTGCCACTCGCCTGACCAATGATGTAAACTTGGCTCTTGTAAACATGCCACTGTTTCACAGAATACTCAAGTATATGGCTCCTGAAGCAGAAGGTTATCATTTGTTTGGACGTCGCTAGCACAGTCCTGGCCGAGAGCATAATCTCCGGTCTAATTCAGTAGCGCAAATCCATTTTTGCTTATGCTCACATTAAGCACTACACACAAAACAATGCACATCATGAGCTCATAAAGACTTTCAGAGACAGAGTGCTCATCCAGAAATAGAACAGCAGACAGAGGTTTTTTGCATTACCACAGGAAACTGCAAAGCCTGGCAAACATTTAGAGATGTCTCATGTTTAAGTAGACAAACTAAAAAGCTGAATATGACAATTCTAGGTTGATGGACAAACTGTGTACTGTTATTGTACTCAGGATAAGCTGAACTGAAGCTACTGCATGGACGTGGACATTAAAATAGTCACTTTTTAGGCTAATGTAATTTAAATAAGGGGTATTTCCACAAGACACTGCGTGATGTTTCTTTAATTGTAATATTTGGAAATTTGCAATAACTATAGAAAATATAATATGTACTGTTATGACCCTGTGTAGGGAAAGCCATAACACTTAAGAGGAGAGTGTGATGAACCTGTTAATTCTGTTTGACAGAGGCCAAAATATATTGACATCCTACTGAACAGTCAATGTGGGGGCACTCTTGTCCAGTTTAACATGCTTCTGTTCACCCCCATGAATATATCACTTGCTACTCAATCACCATAAATGAGTTTGCATCTAATTTGCATAATTGCACAACTTTCTTTGATTTTATTTGCTTTTCTGATCTTGTTTAATAAAATAAACTCAACTGATTCTCTGTTAAACACTTCATATTGAATTTGAAATCCCCTACTTTTTGTGAGCAGTGTATACAAGTAGAAATTTACAAGTAGTGAAAGATAAATAAAGGAGTACTACTAACAATAGGACAGTAACATAATCTTACGAATGTCATTTACAGCTTAGTTACTTGCACAAAAATGTCTCTAGGCACATCAAGAAAGTCAAAACAGTTTTTTAGTCAAAATGGGAGTTGATCAGCAGGTATATGACTAGTTAGATAGTTATTTACACACACACACACAGTTCTAGACAGTCTAGACAGATTTTTATATGTAATTTGTAATTACTGTATTTTATTATGATTGTTAAGACCTCAGCGAATGGACAGTTCTTAAATGGTGAAAGCCTGTAAGACCTTTTTATGGCTTTCAAACCCTGTAGATGGTTGGCTAGAGGATCTTAATGATCTCCTACCACCTTCATGACATACACACAAAATACACTACACAGACATGGGACTATGGTGGCCTAGTGGTGAATGTATTAAACTAGATTATGGACCAGAAAATCCAGGGTCCAACTTCGTAACCTGCAATTGCTTGTATTATACAATTGTCCTTACCGACATTACATAAATTTAAATGTAAGTGTAGACAAATGTTTCTGGACAGAAACTTGCCTGCAGCCCAACATATTGGTATTAGTTTTTCTCCCCTTCTTAGAATGTTTTCCAGTAGAATGTAAAACTTTACTTTGAGGTCTTCCATTGATATTGGACAATAAACTCTGACTCACAATTGCCATGCTAATTAATGGAAGTGGTGTCTGATGAAGTTCAAGACAAGACTCACTGCAAGTCGGCCAAGCTCTCCATCAAAGTTGTCATGCACTCCATTTGTTTAAGAAAGGCAGGACAAAAAGATGTTTAACTGCCTTTTTAGGGAGGCAGAAACCTGTTTAAAGTGAGATACAGAGACACTGATATTTTCAGTAAGAACACTAATTAAAAATGGTTTCCACCAACATCTGGTCATATAGCGTACCTCCTAAAGGAACTAAGACTGACTTTGTTTCTTCAGAATGCCACTCACACTTCTGTGACGGTAACAAACTCCAACAGCAAATGTTGTGTTTATTCACCCCGCTTATATTTTACAGGATTAAGTACACATCAATATTAACACTGCTTCTTTATTAAACCCAAGAACCATACTTACAGACCTCTGATTGGACTCCACATTGAGCACTGAACACATTTTACAATCCTTCCTTTGGGAGCTACATACAACTCTGACAACCAACCTAATGATGACCAGAGGACTTCTCTACGCTCACCAACCACTGTGAAATTCCTTTTACAATATTAAACAGAGATGATAGCTCTTGTCAAATGTTTGCTAAGTATGCCATTACATATGTGTGTATGAGCAGTTCTTTTGAATTGTCAGTATATTGGTGCAGTGTTGGTCTAGGGTTTAAGGAGGAGTGGTTTCAAACAGTAGCAAAGACAAACTACACTTACTTGTGGTGGCACTGATTCTAATGTAAACCACTAACCTTCTAACCTCTATATCCTTATATTTCTAGAACCTCTACAAAGCCAACAGGGAGACCAGTATCCTCCCTGCACAAGTGTCATTTAATAATTATTAAACCATTAGTGTAATGGATATACCAATAATATTAAACCATTGATTAGAGATTCTAAAGTTAAAGATAGGAAAATGTGAATGGTGTCTCTTCTAGCAAATGTTAGCTTCCACAGATCAGATACAAAGCCCTTATGGGCCCTTTAAGCAACAGAACACGAGAATAAAATCATGCCTGTGATTTGGTCACAGGCACGTGACAAAATGTTATTTGTGGTAACACATGACCTCGATTGTTCGATTGCTTTTATCAGTTCATAACAACAAAATAAAGCAATGAAATACATTGTATAAGCCCTAAATTTCATACTGAATACACTTCAATTCTGACAATACCTTCCATCAAAAAGTAGGTCCAAAATAATTGAGTTGTTGCTATGCAACCGTAACAAGTCCCTACCCTGTTATAACACAGTATGCTACAAAAGGTTATAACCCTACCAAGTAACCATATTTTGAAATACAAAGTACAAATTAGTCTGAATTAAAGGAAAGCAAATTAAAACTAAAAATAAGAAATTAAACAACACAATTCGTTACGGTATTGGGTAGGACCCAACGATGCGGGAGTGACGGAATCCCACGACGTATAATAATAATGGGGAAATAATATAGAAATACCTAAAAGGGGGAAAAGGAGGGAGCAAAGGCTACAGAACACATGAAAAGCAAAAGTAAGGAAAGACGCGCCATTGTGTTGCGTCCCGAGTGGGAGCAACGCGCGAACTGATCGCGAAAAGCGCCGAAGCGGCAAAACAGAGCAGACGTGCAGAGAGCACGATAAGGCGCTGATTTGGGGAAATCTTTATTTATTTATATATGCTAGATGTTTGTGTGCATAAAGTTTATCATTATTTAGGCAATATTTCAGCAGATTGACACTGTTTTGGGGTGAAAATGCTGTGCTAATATTTGTAATAACTATAATATAATATAATATACTGATCACAAAAATGAGGGGACATTACAAAATGAACTATAACCTAATAAATATACTCTAATTTTTGGAAGCAGTATATTATACGTTTATTAGGTCTGTAGGTAATATGCCCAGTAGCCTTGAAAATATATGTAAATAATACCTTCTTATATTTACCGGTACCCAACTTAGTGCTGCACAAGTTCTGTTTCATAAAATCCCACCATCTTACTGTGGCTAAAAGTGATGTCTTAGTGGTTAAGACTCTGGAATGCTAAGCAGAAGCTTGAGACTTCTGGCTCCATAAACTGCCAAGACACAGTTATTGGGCCACTGGACATGATCTTTAACCTTAAAGTGCTCAGTTCTGGTAGAGGGCTGTAAGTGAAGTATTATCATTTCTAAAAGCTGTATAACTGCCAAATCTCACAAGTTTGTTTATGGAGATCCCATGCCCGTATGTTTCTTATTATCTTTTAGCAGTGAGTGCACTACTGGTTTGCGCTCACAAATCCAGAATTTGTGTATTCTCACCATGTCCATATGGGATACTCTGGTTTCTTTCCACATTCAAAAAAATATCTATTTGGTCTGCAACTGATCTCTCTATAGTGTCTATTGTGTCCATAGTGATGGAGTGATTGTGTGCTTGTGTGTACATGTGGTCTGGGATGGATTGGTGCCCTGTCTAGGGTTGGTTCCCTCCTTATACTGCTGGTTAGGCTTGAACTGGAACTGGATTAAGTATGTATGGAAATGAATAACTAATTAAAAGAGGCGTCCACAGAAAATAAATGAACTTAAGTTTGTAATTAGCGAGACAATAATATACTCTGAGAGAGAACCTGATAAGAATACTTTAAAGTTAATTGTACACAAATACAGAAGAAAAGGTATGTAGATGCACAGCAAGTTGATCAAACCATGGAATTCCACTTGGGAACCATTTAAATCATTTGATAAATTGATGTTTGCTTAGTTTGTAGTATGAGCAAAACTAAAACAATAAAGAAAACAGATGCTTAAGTCGCTTAGATTACAGCTACCAGCATTATGCATGTTATTTACCCAGGGTTGAGGAAACTTGAAGGTAAATGGAAGTATATAAACAAGTTTGTGGACACTTCTTCAAGTTATTGAAGCTCTACTATGTCAGCAGCACATTAATTTTATAAAGCATGACAGAAAATGGGTTGTACTGAATGACTTTAAATATGATACATATACAGGTTTTCATTTCATTCACCAACTTTCTGTCCTGCTGTCCTTAAACAAAGTCCATTGAGAACTTGGCTGGCTTGCACAACTCCATCAGACACTCTGAATATGGACTGGAATGCCAAAAGTAAGCCAGGCCTCATTGTCTAATATCAAAACTCACATGTTTCATAAAGCCCTCATAGAAGAACAAAGACTGTTGTAAGAGCAAAGGTGGAGGGCAAACTCCATAATAATACCCATATTTTGGATGTCCACAAACCTTTGTCTGTCTTGTGTCTATAGATGACATGCATGCACTCATGACTAACTTTGTAAGGTCAAAGACAAGCCCAGGACAGGTCCCTGTCAGATTGCTTAACAGAAGGATATCGGTGTGTACTGTTATAATTGTGGTTTATATTATTATTTATATTATTTCACAAGCTTCAATACGGATTTACTTAAAGCAGATTTACTTACTTAAAGCTATATTTAACCAGTGGTTAAACGACTAGCATACATTCATTCATTCAATATCGTATCTGCTTAATCCTGGACAGGGTCGTAAGTAAGCCGGTGGCATAGGGCAAAAGGCAGGAACAACCCAGACAGGGCCCCGTCCACTGTAGGAAACTCAGAAACATACACATTGCTACTCTTTGTTTATACAAGGTGAGTCAAAAGACACAGAACACCCTTGTATTTCGGAAACAAAAGGGAAATATCTGAATACCCCAGTAAGTAATGGGTAAGGGGGCCTATCTTTCAGGCCATGTCTGGAACATGGAAAACTTCTTGAAAAACACCGTATTATATCAAGGGCAAGTTTTTCCAATGGGAATGTGGTCATGTAGGATATCAAAAAAGACCAGACTCATAAATCGACTTCTGCAATCAGATTTGCAATCTCTCCTGTGGTTCAAAAGTTGTCAGAATAGAAAGTTCAAAACTTTTGTTGTTTATTACAAGTGAAGATGGAATTGACGATTCTGACGTCCGGGGAATGCAGATGCTGTGCCATAGCAACAGACTTCAACAACCGACACCCAGCAGGACCACCAATTTCACACAGCACTGTTACATCCCTTATAGCCAAATTCTGAGAAACCGAGACTGTATACGGCAAGCCACCTAGTGATCATCCGAAAACCGCTACCGACAAAGAAAAATCAACAATAGTTTTGGTAGCCCTTACAAAAAGTCCACAATGTAGCACGCGACATGTCCTGTGACTTATGAATCACCCTGCATTTTGGAAATTTAGTTTGGAAATGTATTTTCTGTTTCTCATACATTATGCTTTTATGCTGATTTAACAAATACTACAATTTTGCTTGTAGAATTTTTTTATCTACTGGGAATCAAACAGCTCTACAATATTGCTAAACACACGAGTTAGCACAGCTGGCTGGGTCTCAAATGCTACTCTCTTCCACTCACACATCAAATTCATACATCACATTAGCGTGACACAAATCAAGTTTTTACACACTATTTAGCACAGTACCTCAACCTCAAGCAAAAATGGTAAAGCAGCGGGAGGAAAATGTATTATGAATGAAATTAATAAAAGGCAAAGCTGAAGCATGTTTTGAACAAGACTAAAGTGATCCCTGATTTACAATGCAATTACATCAATAAACCCATCATAAGTTGAATCATAACCTGATAATTATAAAATACTGTATACTGTAGATATCTTAACATAGACTACCTTAAACATGCTTAAAAAACTTTAATTACCCTACAGTGGACAAATTTATTAACAAAATCCTTTTTTGGTGTTAAATATCACATGTACAGGTATGCACTATTTAGCGAACAAGGCCTTAACAATTATTCATTCATTCATTATTTTCTTAATCCACATGGGGTGCGAACTCTGGGCGCAAGGGCAGGAACAACCCTAGATGAGACGCCAATCCATCGTAGGGCACACACACACAGTTATGCACACAGTCACACACTAAGAGCCACTTTAGAGACACCAATTAACCTAATACGCATGTCTTTGTAACAGGCAGTAAATAATGTTCATAAGTGCATGTGCCTGTCCTACTTGACACCTGTATATTTACTGTATATAAACTGGTCTATATAAACTGGTTCACATCCACTGTTGTTCTTAACATTTTCTATCAATGCATTTTTTACTTCCGTCAAACAAAGGTATCAGGTGCATCATATCATCAGTCAGATCGTGACATCACATCACTGTATTTTCTTATTATAATAATTGTTGTGTATTTCCATACATTTAGAATGTAGTTGCATTAGGGAAAGTTTGTAGAAGGTAGTGTTCCACTTGCGTTCTCAGCAGTGGTCCTTGACACATTTATGTTTCATTTGCATGTAGTTTTCTTGTGAAAATACTCTTCATTTTTACATTACAATAGCTAAAAATATTATTTGACTATGGTAATATCTGGTTTTCATTGTATTTCTACATTTCATTGTAGTCAACATAAAGTGCTCATTATATGGTGCATGCCTGTATTTAAACAGAAAAACAGAAACAAAATCTTTAGTCCATTGGTGGACTAAGGGTGTTGTTGCTCAGCTCAGATAGACGGCTGCCGCCCGGATGCCCAGCTTCTGATGGAATGTATCATACTTCTTGTAACGTAAGTTACAGGGTTGCCACTGCCAACATTTACTGGCATTTTGTAAGTGGAATGGGTATCCATTTCTTCCCTACATTTGGCACTGTATTTTCGGAATCAGTAAGCAGTACTTATGTGATTTAAAAACAGTGAGCTGAGTTGCATATAGATAATGACTCAAAGGCCCATGGTTTGACTACCCTACCACCAGGGCAATCAAAATCTACTCAGGACTACAATGCTGTTTAGATCAAATTAGATCCAGTTATCAACCTGGGTTGGTTTGTGCAGCAGTGTTTTCAACAAAGGTAAACAGTGAGTCATAGGTCACATTATTGCTTGGCTTAATTAACGTCATGACAGCATTTTCATATAAATATTCAACTCATTCACAATAATACTGGGGCATTTTAGAATGTTAGGTCCCAGTTTGTGTGGGTGTGCATTTGTGAGAGAGACGGGGGTGGGGAGGATGGGGGGTTCTCATAACATGGGTCATAATAGTTCATATTGGACCAAATATGTATGTTTGTTTTGTTTTTTAAACAGTGTTCATTATGAAGACAGCATTATACATGCTTTATGTTTTTTTTTACCATCAGCAGCTTTATAGCATCCAGACAAAAAACTTGAATCCACCATACTCCATGAAGATAAATGCTTATTAATGTACTGTATATATATGATAAATTAGTAACCGGAAAACAGGAACATTTTTAATTTTAGTGGTATCTCAATTCCTCTACTTCAACCTGCAGTGCTAAAAATAGCACCAGGAGCAAAACGCACACTGTATTAAAAGCAGCTGAGTGTCAGTAGCATATTTCATATATACAAGTAGAGTGAGTATATCTAATACAAATCAAATACTAAATAATTCTAGAACATAATGCCTAAAAATATTTCCTTATGGATCTCTAGTCTATTTGAATTTCTTATGAAAATCAATTAACTTCAGTCTCCCTTGGTTTCAGAGGCCAATTGTCATCAGTTTCAATGTGTCCGCAAAAGGTTTATAGTTGGGGGTATAAGTTGTGCTGGCTAGTATTCAGACTACAGCTGCACATTTGTAACAATTAAATCAGCATTCAAAACACAAATGTAACTCCACGCTTTAGCAGATTTGGGGCAACTGGGATGGAGTTTATTTAGTTTAAGCAGAAACACATTTTTCTTTGCTCAATATCTACTCTAGCCACAAGCAGTTTCAAATTTAGCACACCATTCCTATGGCAATATGTGAAATCCACAATATACACACACTCATCACTGTATTAGTTACACCTCCTTGTTTTTAATCTGATACCATTTTTATCAGTTCTACTTACCATACAGAAGCATTTTGTAGTTCTACACTGTGGTGTGTTAGTGTGCGTTTTGCTAGTTTATATGGATCAGACTTGGATCTGTAGCTTAGCTAAAAATGGTGTCAGGTATCACACAAGCAAAGACAAAAAACTGAATTGAACCAGTTTATGTTGGTGTAACAAAATGCAAAAATGTTTATTTTGCACATTAATACCAAATAGAGTTTAGTTTGAATGCCACTGCCTATCTGACAGTTGTATGCCATTATGCGCACAATTTAATACTTTCTAATGAAAACGTCCAATATGTTAACGTACCGTCATCTAAAATTGACTCAGTGACAGTGATTTTACCATAATTTCACTTCAAAGGCACCTTCAGTCATCAGAACCTATAAGTTCTATATATGTTTCCACAACTTTTCTGAATTCATGCCTTTAATAATTCAGACTGTTTCGAGACCAGTAAACTAAAGTGTTTCCTAAAACAAAACAGCAGGGCTGCATGAACTGTCCATGCAAGTGTTCTGATTTCTGTCAACATGTTTTTAATGACAAATGCTACTTTTAAATACAATTTTCCTTTTGTGACTTAAAACCACATACCTTGAAAGATTAAGAACAGGAAATACTTGACAAATTGGTCAAACATCGATCGCGCTGAAAAAAAGGTATGCGATTGTATACAAGATTACATCTCTGACCGTCTACTACATGTGCGTCACAGGACTCATATGACAGCCTTTAAATGGAATAGTTTGCATTACATGCTTTTTATAAAAGCCCCACACAAGTCCCATGTCTTAATAAACAACCTTACTTGTTTAAACTTTAGTTGAATTAGAACTCTATTTATTTACAAAGCTATTTAAGACCAGATCATTTTTTAAGATCTCTCAAAGCTAATTCTTTATATGAATTTAAATCTGCCAAATAATCACCTCTCAAAGTGTTCTTCACTAGTGATCCAATTAGATAACTGCTGTTTTGATTTAGCTGTTTGAACAAGCAGCTTCTGTTCTGGTGTTACCCTTCAGTGCCATTAAAATCTCAATTAGTCCTGATAAACCGAGCAGATCTTTGCGAAAACATCAAATCTACAGTCACTGGAGAACATATAACAAACATTTAAAAACGTAATTGTGTGGGTTTCTTCAGTTATCTTTATTAAATAAATACATATAATATAATGCATATAGCTTTATAAAGATTGTTTCTATGGTAAGCTCACACACTCTAGACTAATGAATTCCTCACTCACTTTCTTATCTGCTAGATCCTGGACAGGGTCATGGTTAGAGCTGGTGCCTAGCTGGTGGCACAGGGTGCGAGACAGAAACTAGCCAAGACAAGGCACCAATTCTTCATAGGGGCCATACACTCATACATACACTTGGGACACTTTAGAGACATCACTTAACCTAACATGCATGTCTTTGGACTGTGGGAGGAAACCAGAGTACCCGGAGGAAACCCACACAGACATGAGGGGGACATGCAGACTCCAAATAAACCCAAATAAAAGTGATGATCAGACTTTTTAGGAATGAATCAAGCTCTTATATCACTATTTTACTTGTGAACAGTTTACTATTGCAGCATGTGCCACACTGAGACACTGATATTACTTTATTACAGTATAATTTGGAATTCGGCTGTGAATTATGTGAGTTCTGGTCTCACCTTTCTCATTTTCACACTAAAATCAACTGGCACATATTCCTAAAAGTCAGTCTAAGGATTCTCTTATCAAGTCCTTTATGCAGCCTGAACTTTGCTGATTTCCTGTCTCACTAACTTGATCCTGTTTATTCACTCTGGGTCCGTTTGCACTCTGGCCTACATGGCTCCTCTGTTGTTGTCCCTTGCCCACACTATCAAAAGCATGCGCTCATACATCCATTCCCATGCATGGCCGTTACAATAAGTAATGCTCTCGTAAATCTTACCGGCTCATACTGCCTTCTCACAGAACCACATGTGGCCCCATGTGCGCTTACACAGAGACTTAAACAAGGCAGGGGTGCTGGGAAATGGTCAGCCAGAGAACCGCCAAAATGCTTGGGACTGTGTAAGGAAATTTGTTAATAAATATAACTATTTTTTTTATAGTGGATGGTTGATATTGTACGATTTTATTTGGTACAGGTGAACACACTTGTTAGGTTTACATGGATTAATGTCAGCACTTGGTCACTGAAAACATTAATTTTACTCTTGTTTAACTATTTTAAATTCTAAAGGAAACAGTCATAAATATGTTGTATTGCCATTCAACAATTGTATATAATTGCATGTAGCTATGTCCGGTGCTAACAGGTTATGCTTATACAAACAGACTGGGTGTTAACAGTAATAACACACTGGACTGGCTTTCACAAAGGCTAACAGGGAATGCTAACATAAGGCTAGTATAATACAAATACTAACAGGTAATATTAAACACTGCTGTAAATGCAAATAAGGGGCAATCGCTGACCGTTAACAAGAAACACACAAGACAGGGAACAATACATAAAACAGGAACAGACAAACCATAATTAGAGCCAAAGGAGTGGCAGGAACAACATGAGCCAGGAAAAGGAACTAAGCAAACTTAACGCTTACAAATAACATATAAGCCATCAAAGGAGGTTGGATTCCTTTCTGAGTCTTTATTTTCCCAAGGTTTCTTTCTTACAATGTTTAGAGTTTTTCCATTCACCTTAGGCTTACTCAATTTGGAATTGGCCATATAAGATAATATAATATTGTAAGCTGCTTTGTAATGCTCCATTGTAAAAACAAGTGCTGAAGAAATGAATCTGCCCTGACTTGACATAACCGACATGGAAGAGTAGTAAAGGAAGGAGGGTTCATATAGGGGCAGCACAGCAGGCTTTAATTAAGCAGCCTGTCATGGAAGGAGAAAAGGGTCAAAGGGGAACCATGTAGGACTTTATGGCTAACAAGATGTTACACAGCCTGTCACACGTTGTTAAACATACAGAATTTGCTAAAAGTTAGCTTATTGTTAATCATTTTGGCTGGAATAATTAAATAACAGCAGAACCATCAAGAAGCTTGGGACTAAAGACAAAACTCCTTTAACAGGGTCCCATTATTTCAATCATCGACTGCACAACAGTTAAGAGGTTTAAAAAGACTAAAGAGAAATTCAATAAATTTGATAAAAAGTGTATACAATTTTTTAATACGTTTTATTTAAACAAGTGTAGCTAAAGCTGCATGTTGATAATGGGATTACAAGCAGCACATACAGGAGGAAACCACCTTGCATGACCACTAGAGCACGTTTTATTAGATACATTTTATGCTTAAATGCCAAGCCATACTAAAAAGTAGCAATTTTTCGGGGAAACTGGGTAGATGACAAGTCTTCCAACCAGGTTTATATTAATAATGTACTGAAAATATTCTACATCTAACTGCCCAATTTTAAAATAAACTGAAAAATACAATCATGAACTTATAACTTGCATGTTTAGAAATGAAAGAAGTGCGCTTTGTGTACTGCAAAGAACATGGTACACTGGTCACCAAATTCATACATAACATGCAAGAAATTAGAAGAATGCCTGGTTAGTCAACAGATGTAGACTGGTAGCTCGAAGAAATAAAGCACATACCTCTAAATTCACCTGAGGGTGGCCCAATGACTTATCCCATGTTTTTAAATCATTTAGAAAAGGTCTTTACTGCTCAGAATTAGAGGATACTTCAAAATGAAATATCCCATAATGAAATATACCATAATGTCTGTGAGAAATATAGTATAACATTCAGACTACTTCATCCTTTGGCCAGGTTTACAAAAGGAGATATTGTAAGGAAACCATTGGGATCAGCATTTTGGAGCAACAGAGAAAGAGCTGAGAGGATACGATTAAGACTGAGATGAGCTTCAAAAACATGGCTAAAGCCCAGAAGGCATACTGTAGTAACTAATTTTGACACATTATGCTGATGTCTGGAAATTATTACTGCAGAAATGTATCTCAGTGTGTCTTTGAGCAGAAATAAACACAATAAAGAAAAAGGGATCAAAAGAAATCACTCATGTCAAATGAAAAAAAACTGCATTAAAACTGCATGTTGTGTCTGGAAGAACCATTAATCATACTTGAAATGTGTTTATGAGTTTTGGCTCCTTTAATTATTGTTAGAATTGTTGTCAGCGTAGTACTAGTATAGATTCAGCACAACCTCAGCTATTGAGATACGTCACTCATCTTTTCTATAACAGGAAGTATTGTATGGGACACTTAAGATACACGATATGTTCTATGAAGCTGCCTGTTATGCGATCTGGAAAATGTTTGAACAACATATTAAATACTATATTTCAGTTGAGAGCACGGAGCTAAAGAAATGTGCATCAACAAATAATTGTACTTGAAACTGCAAAGGATAGGAGTTATTTTGATTTTCTGTTTTTTACTATTTCAGACTGGAATCACTGTAAAGCTGCAAGAAGTGCATTAATTTACTCAGCCCCTGCTTATCCAATTATCCCTTTCACAAACAAATTTATGGAATGAGAAACTGTCTTTTATGTGACAGCACACTGCACTTCTTGATGCATTTATGATGTAAATGCACACAAATAATACTGTTTTATTAACTTTTTAATAAAAACACGGTAATGGCCATTTAATACATTGATTTCCTTTTGAATGACTATAACGTGTGAGATGACTGCTGATTTTCAGTGAAAACAAACTAACAAAGTACTGCTGTTTAGAGCTCTAACATAAAATTCTGGTGAGGGGGTACGAGTTTATTTATGCACTTCATGCCAAAACTGAGTAATTAATACAGCTGGTAACTCCTTTGCTTTTATTCTATTGTTCTGAGAACTAGTTTTTGAAACGTGAATACTGAGATTAACTTCCCTTCACCACAACAGCATCAGGCTCCCAGTTCTTATTACAGTTAATCCTACAGCTTAGTTAATTGCTGATCCACAAGCAGGAGACTTTCCATAATGTCCTTCCTTTTCCACAATTACATTATTCCTGCTCATAGCAATAAAAAAAATCACAGCGCATTATGCATCCTCCAATAACCTTTATTACACCAGGGAATTTTTTTACTGTACCATATACAGTGCAATATTTGTCCTACAGCCTGAAAAACAAACATTTTTAGCCCTATTTCCACATTTGCCATATAACTTTCAAGTAATTCTGAAGCACAAATAAGTATCGGTGTAAAGTTTTTCAGAAGGGCTTCTTCTTGCCAAACTGCAATAGAGGCCAGCTTGTGTAACGCTTGTGAGATTGTTGTCACGGATCGACCAATTTCAGCCATAAAAACTATATAACTAAAAAGTCCCTCAAAATTGCCACTGGCCTGTTGGTCAACCAGTGTGGAGTTATTGGTGGTGCTGTCCCCTAAAGAATGCTCTGAATGGTGCTCAGAGGGTTTAGTTTAAAGCCTCTGAAATCATTTGAGTCCTTCTCTTAACCTCTGCCTTTCAACTTTATCCCAGACCCCCTTTAAAAGCACCTTTACAACCACCATAAATTCTTTGCATTGCCATGCACTAATATTTAGTCCTCTAGGAACAACTGGTTTTATTCTGTAGTAATCAAAACACTATAATTGCTGTCAGGTAGTTGCGAATTAGCCTGGTGCATGAACTGGAAGGTGATTGGTTGTAAATGAGCAAATTAGAAGTATATGGGAATAAAACAGAAAGAGAGCATGCACAATCATACCTTTATCTCATTCCATAGCCTGCATGATTAATGTAGCCTGAACCATTCTTGCCAAACCCGGACCCTACTATCCAAATGTCACAGGAGACTCATCAAACCAGGCAACGTTTTCCCATCTTTTATTGTCCAATTTTGGTGAGCCTGTGCAAACTGTAGCCTACTCGCCTGTTCTTACCTAACAAGACTAAAGCCTGGTGTGTTATTCTGCTGCTGTGGCCCATCTGCTTTAAGCTTGGATGATAGATGCTCCTTCACATACTGCAGTTGTAATTAGTGGTTCCAGTGAGGCGGTGGGTACGGTTGCCTTTATATCAGCTCCAACCAGCATGTTCAACAAGCAAGCGGCTTCTCAGTGGATAGTTTCTCTCTTTCGCACAATTCTCCGTAAACCCTAGAGAAGACTGTGCATGAAAATCCCAGTAGATCCACAGTTTCTGAAATACCCAGACCAGTCTGTATAGCAGCAAGAACCAGTCCATGTTCAAAATCACCGTAATCACCATTCTTTTCCATTCTGATCCTTGCTTTGAACCAGTTTGCACAGATGTACCTTATAAAGTTCCCTGTGTTATGGTCCCTGCATAGATTTAACCTACATTTAACGTTTTTAACTCGATGCCGAATCAATACGTGATAAAAAAAAAAAAAAAAAAGTAACACTGAAAGGTGCTTTAATTACGTGCCTGTGAGCAATTGAAGGAGGGATAAGAGTTTTACTACGCTCTTAGTTAGGACTTAAACGTATTAGATTCGATTAGACTTAATTTGCCTTAAAAGACAAACAAATCAAAATACTTCAAAAAAGATCCTACCAAAAGAACTTACGGCATCGGTCCTCTTATAATAACTTAATAAGTTACCAATCATTTATAATTTATTCATGTGTTGTTCAGAACTGCTTAACAATGACACGTGGAACGTCAGTTGTTTATCCAATTGCTTACTCTTGCATCATTTGGGATAATTCATCTGTACAATATGCGCGTTTCAACCTTAACATATGGAAATGTTACTTTTTTTTCCTTACTCCCTGTAAGTCAGTATATAGCTATATTATATTTCTCCTCTTCTCATAACGCGTCTGTCCAGAATACGGTAAAATCAAGGTAACAATCAAGGTAAGTTGTTTGATAAAGAGTCAAGTCACCCCAATATGAGGTGTAAAGCACATCTGACTCACCTGAGAATACCGAATGTAATTCATGATGGCCGAACTGTCCTCCACTTGACGCGATATCCCGTTTGGAGGCGCCGGGAGGGAACCCGCTTTATGAAACTCTCCTAAAAACGCACCCGGTTTCTTACTGTAGTCACTTTTACATTTCCTCTTAGATCATGCTGAAGATATGAAAGCAGTCACAGAGTTGTGATCTGATCTAATCTGATCTGATCTAATCTGGCAGACTACATCTTCTGAAAATGGTTTGTAGCAGCTGATCCGTGAACCAGTGCGCAGTTAATGCGCCCAGATCCTGAGATCGCAGATTTATCTAATCAGTCTGTCCTTCACAACGGTTTCCAACTTTTTCCATCCATAATTCCTGACGATCAGATCCCGGTTGCTCTCTCCCCCCTCACTGCAGCTTTGGAGTACTGCTCTGCGCTCCGACCGTCCGTCCTGAAGTAGGTTTCGCGCATTTGATTAATACGTACCCACGTGACGCGGCACTGCGTGGACGAAAGCAGCTCAACGTATGGATGTGCACAAATCAAACTCTCAAAACCTCTGGTGACCACGATCAAGCGTGAACTGTTCAGAATAAGCACGAGCTCACTGTTAAAGCACTGCGCTTTCACTGGAATAACCGGTTCAGCTGTTCCTGTGCAGTTAGAGAGACATCGCGCGCACTCGCGCTGTCAGCCTGTCAGCTGCACCCAAAACACGATCTTCTAAATCAAATGTATAATATATATTTTAAATAGTTAATTGCAGATAATTAGTGTAGCACCGAGCTAAATGTGTAAAATTTACAACAAGGATAATAAAAGTCACAGTGTATATTCGGCAGTAGAGTAACCATGGTGATGAAACAACAGCAACGTATATAGTGATAAACTGAGATCAAACAATATTTTACTATCAAACCAGAAACTAAACATGAACTACTGAACCTAAAACTAATTAAAACTGAAATAAAATGTACATACTAATAATTAATCAAATGTGGTGTAATGAGTAAAATAAATAAATATATAAATCATCTAGACCTAAAAAAATGCATCTAGAATCTGACTTATTAAGCTATCGGTTTAAAATATTATAAATAAGTGCACTAAATAATAAAATAACTCCCAATCTAGAACTATAAGACATAGAACAAAACAAAAATATAACTACTGAAAAGGTTAAAAAATATACATTAAACATATGCAAATCTAGAAATAAAACAACCCAAAATAAAGACAAATCAAAATTAGTCAAACTAAAACAAAACTAATATGTAACTTAACCAAATAGAAATATCTTAAACAAAGTAGGAAAATAGTTCCTCCTAGAACTAAAATGACTAAAATTAAGAATAAAATATCTTAACATGTTAACTCCTTTACATATTTAAACAATAATAAAGCAAAGACACCAAAATAGGTGGGAGTATATTTTCCCAAGAACACATATCACATGTTTAAACGTGCCCTGGATGGGAGACCAGTCCATCACAGGGTTGGATGTGGCACTGTTGCAAGATTCAAAAGTTATGAAACTAACTAAATGAAATAATAAAAATAATTAACATTAAAAAACACACCAATTACATTGCCTTTAAGACTTTGTCATGCTATGGATTTAAGTCAAACTTAGGAAGTAAATATAGAAATTCAATATGTATGTTCAATCAGAAACAACATTACTAAAACTAAGAAGAAAACAGTTATTATATAACCCGCATTTAAACCAGCAATCTACTGATGAGTGATTCTGGTACATATCCCACTTATGGGGAGGCGAGCTTTGATTTTTCCAAGGTTGATCCCTAGGTCAAGATTCCCCACAAACATGTCTGTTATTCAGCTCTAATTTTATTTATAGATGCATATTCCAGCTTGCCAGAGAGTTTCGAGTTTTAGCACAACTTTGGGTTGTTTCTGTGTCTGTCTGACGCTTGGCACCCCAGAAAAAAGAGCCCTTGTTCTGCCCCATCAGGGAAGCACACATCTGGAAACGGAGTGTATCCCAAACATTAACAGGACACATTAATGAATTTAACTGTGACAAAAAAACTCAAATGAACTAAGTAAACTACACTTTCCTAATCTTATCATTATGTAATTAACAGTTGGTTTGAATATTTCAGGATATTAAAAGCATGTCCAGCTATTCTACATTCTACTGGATGCCTTCCAGAATATATAAACGTGGTCTAAAGATGGCGTCAGAATGCTGACGCTGTCATGATGATGTTGTTGGGCAACCTGGTACATGCCCTTTGGTCCTGCCTGAATTCAATACTATTGGCATAGCAGACATGTTTATTTACTTAAATATAACAAATCTAATTTTCCTTTGCCCCTAACACTGCACTATGAGAACACGTTCCCTAAATATACAGCTGGTTTTATTCACATCAGTATTATGATAGGAAGAAGAGTTATACTTACGGCCTGGAATTCACCTCATGCAACAGGATCTGGTGGAAATGGGCATGTAAGATATAAATCAAAAATCGGTAAAGTTCTTGTCTTTATTTGAATAAATGGTTTTGAGTATGGAGCCATTTTTTATATTGTTTGTTAGGATTATTACCACCCAAAGACATTTTTAATGCAAATATGTGTTGTGCGATGTATGTTAAAATATCACACAACATATGACATTATTGTACCAAAAGGTTGGTAAATGGCCAAATTATTTAGTCTTACTATTAAGGCTCAGTGCAGGCTCATGTCCACTTATTGTTTGAAATGCAGTGAGTTGGTGAGGGGTCTTAAAGTTTCCAAAACCTTGTGCATTTACAGTCCAGGAGGGTCTGGGGCCTCAGAGAACAAGAAGAACAAGAACTGGAGTGGATGAATGTAACAATTTTCAGGAGTACCTGGCAGCTGTAGGCCGTTTGTCTGGCAGAGGATAGACTAAGTTTCTGGAACTTACAAGAACAAGAATTGCATTGAACTATAGACCAGAAGTTCAGGATTCCAATTCTGGCACCACCAAGCTGGCACTGTTAAGCCCTTGAGCAAAACCCCTAAACCTCAATTGTTATAATTGTCATACATTTACATATAAATATATTGTATATTGGTGATTATGTGTCGCACAGGGCAGACTCTGATAATATGACTAAGGCTGTGGCATGTGACACAGGACAGAGTCACACATATATGAAGCATTTTATAGTTCTTCTCAAGAAACAGATAATGACACTAAGCAATAGCCCACATAAATCTGCAATTTATTCCAGGTTTAATAAAGTCTTAAACTTATCTTATCTTATTAAAATGCAGTGCATCCGGAAAGTATTCACAGCGCTTCACTTTTTCCACATTTTGTTACGTTACAGCCTTATTTCAAATTGTAT
>JAUZSU010020969.1:0-10757 GCA_034780255.1 Parotocinclus maculicauda
TGTGCGTGTCTCTGTGTGCGTGTCTCTGTGTGCGTGTCTCTGTGTGCGTGTCTCTGTGTGCGTGTCTCTGTGTGCGTCGTTGCGTTTGTCTGTCTGTGCTTGTGCGTACTGTGTATATGCGTGTCTTTGTGTGCGTGTCTCTGTGTGCGTCGTTGCGTTTGTCTGTCTGTGCTTGTGCGTACTGTGTATATGTCTGTCTCTGTGTGCATGTCTCGGTCTGTGCGTCTCTGTGCATGTCTGTGTGTGTTGTAGAAGAACAGCTTCCCATCAGACTGGAGTCAGCGGGTTGTACATCAGCAGTGGGACAGACGACTTTTCTGGTAGTCCAGCCAGCAGCACAGGTACACAACACCAATGTCACACTGGTTCATGGTTCAGGAACCTGTAAAGCAGGGGGACGTTTAAAACTAGACTTTATGGAACATGAGTAGCTCAGTGGTCATAGTTCTGTATCAGTTACTCTAAAGTATCCTTGGATTATCTGTCTGAAAAGGGGTGTGTGGGGGGAGGGTCTGTTTGGGAACAGGGAGCCTCAGTTAGAAAGGTGATCTTCTATGTGGAAGAGTATTAGGAAACAGGCCTATGAGGTGAATCTCTTTAAAGATCACCCTTGTTAAAGGGCACCGATCAGATAACCGTATTTACTAAGCTACCGATGGTTTTTGCAGGTACACCTGTTAACCGCGGTTCTTTTGATGAATGCTCCAGCAGTCCTGAGCCAAGTGAGTACACATTTATACACACCTTTAGAAAGGGGAGTGGTGTGGAACCTCCACCAGCTAGTGTTATTTAAAACACGCGTGCATCCTTATTTGCTTGATTTTTATTTCTGGTTGTTGTATTTGCTGTATATTATAATGTTATTGTTTTATGATACAAACTCTTGTTTGGCTTCAGGAGGAATATTCTGAAGTAAGTGGAGATGGATGTAATCTCCCAAACCTTTAGACTTGTGTACCATTTAATTATAGCCTTAACATTAGTTTAACTCTTAACTTAACTCTTTAGTTGATGGTTTGTTACACTGCCGTAGCAAGAAAGCGATCCTTGAATGTGTTTGTATTTTACATTTTTAGGTTTGGGTAACTATTTCAACATGAACATCATTATATTGCTTTAAAAAGAAGTGCTTATAAGCCAATGTTATTTTTTCTTAATTGTTTTTTTTTTTTTTGTTTAATAGATAGAATTATTTGCTTGAAAACGTACATGTAGTCTCTTCTACGTTTCTACCTTAAAACCTCGTAAATCTAGAAATATAATTCAGTTATCTATAAGATCTAATTTAGATTTCTAAATATATAATACGATTGTTTTATTTCATATTCTATTGGCTATTAGTAACTAACAGCGTCCTTTTTGAAATATGATCGAATTTGTACAATTTATAATATGGTAGAACTTATTTGCAGTTTATGAAAAATATAAATGTTCATATTTTAAAATGCAGAAAGGTCTAATGATGGGTTGGACTTAGCCACCGTTGCAGGAGCTGTACTTGTTTCTTTGCAAGTTCTTAATTTGTTTAAGGCAATTTATTAAAATTAGATGAATCTTGTTTTTATTTAACCACTGCTGCTCTGTGTTGTTATGCCTTTGAAAGATGATACCCATTAGTTGTTATTTAATCATTACTGTGCCCTGTCCAGTATAAATAAATAAATAAGCAAAATACTTTAAGTGATTACGCTTAGGAAGTGTTTTCACAGTAAATAAAAGTTTTCTTATCTTTCCTAAATAAGACCGATCACAAAAATGGGGAGATATCTCAAAATGTGTTCAAAAACATTTATATTAATATTTTATATTGATATCATATTTTATTTAATTAAACAGAAATATCAGAAAAAGCTAATTAAAAGTCAAAGAAAGTTATTTGATTATGCAAATTAGATTCAAACTCTATTGTGGTGATTCGGTAGTAAGTGATATATTTATGGGGGTGGAGCATGTCAAGAGTGCCCCCACATTGTGTTCAGTAGAGTGTATGGTCACCCAAGAGTGCCAAAACACCCTGACAGTGATGGGGCATGGACAGGATCAGATTATCCAGCAGATCTTGTGGGATCCTTTTTATATTTATTTTAAAATGTATCTTCAATTTTGAGCAGCGATTATTATTATTTTTTATTATTATTATTGTGCTACATAGACTTCATACA
The DNA here is from genome assembly GCA_034780255.1 of Parotocinclus maculicauda. Classification (NCBI taxonomy): domain Eukaryota; kingdom Metazoa; phylum Chordata; class Actinopteri; order Siluriformes; family Loricariidae; genus Parotocinclus; species Parotocinclus maculicauda. The sequence continues at coordinate 2,163 of JAUZSU010020969.1, forward strand.
TGGCTTTATTACACTGTATATTTCTGAAAATCAATAACGAATCAATTATAAATTCTAATTAGACAGGTGTTGGTTATAATCACACTTGCTCTTGTTTTCTTGTTTGTATCTCAGTATCCGTTGCAGGATGATGTAGTCGGACACCCTCTGCCCTTCGCTGCCTCTCAATGCTGTGAGTATGCCTCCCTTTATCACACCAGATGGCGCTGTGTAGTCAATAATTAAATCGGTACTATGAGTCGTGCATCGAGTGGAAGCTCTGAAGCTTTCATATCTTTTCACTTTTCTGATCTTTGATTTACCAGGCAGCTATTTCGGATGGGCACGTTCACAGAGTATGTAACGGTTATTTTGCCCCTGTGCTAAAGAAATACCCCTGACTTTCTCCTGGTACTGCACAGTTTAATGTCCTCCTCCTACAAGTGATTCAGCTCGAACCATAAAGCTGAATTAGAAAAGATTTTAAAGTGTGCAGAACTGGAAGTAAACGCCACCCCACTGCCCACCCCGAAATCTTCCTGACCTTTTTCAGACCTTCTGTTTTCCCAGGTTTTGTGCTTCCTTAAATTTAGGGTACGAATACACAGTTATGTAACCATAAGCCATAAAGACTAGGAAAAAAAGAAAGAAAAGAAATTTCTCCTCGAACAAAGTCCATAAACAAATGTTTTGATGGACAACTTGGCTGGCTTGCACAGAGCCCTGACCTCATCTCCATCAAACACCTTTGTAATTATGTCAAACATCAGCGCCTGTACTCACAGTCATGTTCCAAAATTTAGTAGGTAGCCTCTCAGAAAAGTGATGGCTGTTGTAGCAGAAATTAGATGCTTAAATACACATAAATTCCCTTGTTATGAACGTAACCATTGTGTGTTTACAAAATTTGACTATGGAGTGTATGTCCTTAAAAATCTCATGAGTTGTTGACCTGTCACACTCTTTGGCCTTAATCTGCGTATTTGGTACTTTAAGAAACTCTCTGTTTATTAAACCGAATAACATGGTAATATATTAGTCTCCGTCATGGGTGCCATAGCTTTTGTTTCCACACACAGTTTCATGTTTATGTAGGGTCACGTTGTTCTGTAGAAATAAAATGAGCGTTAATTTGGACAATCCGCTAAGATTTGGTGTTTTTTTTGTTTTTTTTTGTTTTGTTTTTGGGGTGCATGGACCTTCCAGAGTTCTCTTTTGAGTTCAAGATTGCTACCTAAGATTTGTACCTGTGTGTTTGTGGCATGGTCTGAACTTGCACTGGACTGTACAGCATGATGCAATCAACATGAGCTAAAGGTTAAAAACCAGGATTAAAAATGCTAATTATTCAGACACTTTTCTTTGCCACAAAACGCTACACATCAGACATTTCAAAGCTCCTATTAATTTTTCTGTAATCTTGCTCCTGTCACAACTAGTCACTGATGGTGATGTGACATTAAATAAATAAATAAGCCAATAAGCATTAGGTGCATTTATTAGAACCAGCATGTGCAGGTAGGGTTGGGTGATTATGGAAAAGATTTTATAGCACAATATTTTAAAACCTTTGATGGCAGAAATAAGCAACAGATTCTTAAAAACAGTTATTCAAATATTACTCATACTTGGTTGAATTAATTTAAATTAAAAATGTACTGCTTAATCCCATTAATTAGGACTAATGACTAATATCTTTATTATGAAACACACAGCAGGTCAGTGTTCAGAACAGCAGATCGTCGGTCACTAAAAAAATGATCACGATACGCTAAAATATCATCGAGTTACCCGTCCCTGTGTGCAGGCTGGTATTGTGTGCCAAATGTTGCCAAACTGAATGACTGTCATCCAAATAAATTGCATAAAACCCGGTGTGTAATGGACTTTAGACCTCCTTTTAACACTGTTCATAGTCAGTATTTAGAAGTTTGGGCACCCCTGGTCACACAAAAGCTACTGCAATTAAAAAAAATACAGCTCTGTTCCATAAAATCCAGATGTACTGCAGCAATTATTTTCCAGTATCTGATGAATTGTAACACAGACACACCTGATTCATCACCTGAACCAAATCATATTAATGAAAAAAAGTATTGATTTCATAACTTTTCTAAGTAGAAATATTGGTATACTGGTCATTTTTTGTTAAAAAATAATATAAAGGTGTTGCTTTGTGTTATTATTTGCATTAAGCAAATCGAAATATAAATAATTTAAATATATAATCAAAATATTTTTTCCCCGTTATCACTAACAGGACCCACCATGACTTATTTGCAATAAGAACATATAATTAAAAAATATATTTTTTGTTTATTTTAGCAGAGTTTAACACGTGCACCTCCGTTTTGGCTCGAGTGCTCATTTCAGTCCTGTGTCTTGTCTCATACAAGTTTAAGCAAATGTTATAAGAACTATAAAAAAGTAAGCTAGTTACCAAAGTGCCTAACAAAGACTTTGGCAGGTGCACAAGTCGCTTAGCAGATAAAAGTAAGTTAAATTCAGAAATACTAAAGTTATTAGAGTATTACAGTGAGGGAATCAAAACGCGTCGATGGAATTTGATCAGGGATGCTCCGACTTTTCGAACTCTACAGAACTGACTAAATAATGACATAAAATATAGAATGAACTACAGTCATGTGCACTAATCGTGACTAAATACTGTAGAATAATTGTGATTAGGTGGCATTGTGATTGTTCTGATAGCAAGACTTTTATTCAATGTCTTCATGGAATGAAATTCCTGTGTAAAATGCTTTGCGTTACCTCATCCTGTTCCCTGCAGCGCTGGACGATCTGGACAGCGCTATGGACGACCGGGACAGCGATTACCGGAGTGAAACGAGTAACAGCCTCCCCCCTCGTTACCACACCACGGCTCAGCCGAATTCGTCCGTACACCAGTACCCTGTGGGACCGCGATTCCAACAGCGTACCGACTCCTGTAATGACTCTGTGCATAGTTTTGAACTGGACTATAGAGAAAACCATCCGAGCAGGTATAAGACTGTTACCATCATACAGTAAAGAGTCGGCATGTGTTTATATAATGTGGGATCTGAAGAGGTAGCAGAACTAGAGATTCTCACCTTCTTTTTTTTTTCGTTTCACTTGCTGGTTCGTTTTAAAGCTCTGTAAAGTCTTACTGATCTTCAAAACCAAAACGGCTTAATCAGAGCCCTGCTGTTTACACTAAACACGCCCATAAATACAAATTAACGCTGTCCGCTTTGCTTATTATTCTGCTGTAATTAACACCGTCTCCTTTGTTAAATTATAAACAAACTACTAAAACCACTCCATATTTAGATTTTTAAAAAGTCAAACTTTTCGGCATTTATTTAAAACAAAATCTCTGTTATACGTTATAATCTGAGTACGTTCCTGAAGTTCCTCTTACTCAGTTTAGGTCAAGTCAAATTGATTTCTATAGAACTTTTTACAATGGAGCATTCTCTCAAAGCAGCTTTACAATATTATAAGACCTTAAAAGGCCAATCCCAATCAAAACTTCCTGAACGTTGAAGGAAAAAAAATAAGACTCAAAAGGAGGGACCTGACCTGCTTGGGTTGTCTAGATGTTATCTGAAATAGTTACGTTTGTATTAATAGTAAAACTTTTAATAATAATTGTTATTAACAATTAAATTAAATAATGTAAAAGATTTGAGATGTTGAGTCCTCGGCGGGAAGTCCTTGGAGGCACATTGTCCCCTAATAACTAAATGATGGAGGGTGTGGCCTGGGTATGGTGGGACTGGTTTCTGTTGATGAAGACCAGTAGAGTGATACTGAAGAGGAGGAGCATCCAAGGGTGTGGTGCTGGAACTGGTAGCGAAACATCAGCTCAGATAGAAAAGAGAAAATGTAGTTACTTATTGGTTAAGAGCACAGAGTCTATTAACAATCAGGTGTTCCCTGTTGGTATAATTGATCCTTCATTACTCTCAGACATTATCCATCCTGCTTTTGTCCCAACTGCCAAGGCTTCGGCGGGTAATGTAGCTTGCCCATGTATTGTGTTTCTTTTGCACAAGTGGTTCATCAAGTTGGTAAAACAGTTCATGTTGAACCCTGTTTGTTTTATGGGTGCAGTTTTGTACGAGTTACAGTGTTAATTCTAGTGCAGTTTGGATGTAAAAGTTTTTTTAAATGAGAAAATATTGTTATTTACAGTTTTTTAGAGGCACAAAAAAGGTTTGGGAAAATTGTCTAAAGCATCGTTACGTCAATGTTAATGGGATCTGGGGCTGGGTAATTAATCGAAAATTAATCAAAACCAACAATTAACTTAGGTAATTTAGATTTTTGTCTTTTTTTTAAAAGCCTTACAGCAAGAAGGTCTCAGGTTCAATCCCAGGGTCGAGTCCTTTCTGTGTTAAGTCTACATGTCCTCCCCGTGTCTCCGGGGTTTACTCTGGGTACTCCGGTTTTCTTCCACAGTCCAAAGACGTGTGCTAGGTTAATTGGTGTCTCTAAAGTGGCCCTTAGTGTGTGTGTGTGTGTGTGTGTGTGTGTGTGTGTGTGTGTGTGTGTGTGCCCTATGATGGATTGGCACCCTGCCTAGAGATATTTCTGCCCTTGTGCCCAGAGTTGCCGGGTGGGTGAAGCTGGCCCGTGTTCCGGTGTTGATTAAGCAGAAGATAATGGATGGATGGATAATTGTGTGTTCAGTTTTATTTTTGTTATTTTTTGTAAGAATTTAAGCTTCATGTGACATGAGCAATGAGCAACGTTTGATCATTTCCTCGCCCTGCCTTGACAAAAATACAAACACTCCATTTTTGTAGCATCATGCTGTGCTGAAGAAAAGTTTTATAACGTTTATGCTCGTGGATTTGTGCTCGCTCCTGTTCATTTCAAATCAGGTGCACCAGTGTTATTTGGGAAAAAGATTGAGTAGACCCTGTTGCAGTCAAAAGTACTGCTCTAAAAATGTGCCACACCACCTCCTTTCTTTTTTCCCCAGAAACAGAGAGGTTTCATTTACATTTAAGTCATTTATTAGATTTCCTAATCCAGAGCGACATACAGTCTTACAATCCAAGCAGTTGTGGGAGGTTCCCTATGAACCCTTGATGCATAGTCCATAATCTTAACTATTAGGCTACCACCATCCCATTTCATCTGAGAACCACAGTACCATTAATATTAATCCATGTTCCTGTCAGGAGGAGAAAGTCAATGCTGTAAGTTTGGATAACCTGTGCATTAATAAACCGCTTGTTTGTCAGTAAACAGCCATTCACTTCTGAACAACTTCTGTAACAACCTAGCTGTCTGTAATGACCTACACTATTCATGCATTTTACTCTTATTCCATTTTGGTGATCAATTTCTTTCCTGTCACTGAGCGTCAATGATGATGGAATGTTCTGAGAGCAGCATGGATCCAACATGTCAGATCTCAGAACTGCTTTCTGCACACTCGTAATAACAATACCCTGTGAAGCTGACTGTTCAGATTGCTTGACTGCTCAGACATTGTCTCAGTCTTCGCATGCAAAGCTTCCTTACTATTGCTTTTTTTATATTCTGAGGATGGAATACGCTGAGAAACAAACAAGCTGCCAGCATTTAAGACTGAGGATTGGGCGAGGTCCATCAGCCTTAAGCAATAAAAGTGGAATTTGTCTATAAAGTTCACCTTGTGATGGTCACATGCAGAGTTGAGCCATTTAATAAAGGCAGCAGTCTGCTGAAATGTCCATCCCCCAGTGTGATGTCAGAATGGGTCCGGAGATAAACACTTGGGAAGGGGAGAGGTTCAGATCCGCCCTGCAGGCAATTAAAATCCTGCTTTAGCATTTCTGGCTGTTTGCAAACATCACTAGAGTAGTTATTTAGAGTAGTTATTTTCTGTAGAGTAAGATAGTCACATAGAATCTGTGAAATCTGGAAGAATATCTCATGCCTTAAATCATGAAGAGCAGAAAGGTTTTACCGTTGATCCTAAGGTCTCTGAAGCTTGAGTCTCTGAGATAAGCAGTGGTTTGGACTGGTGCTGATTGACAGGGGTGGTATGAGCACACAGCTTTACGATGTGCCCTGTTAGGGCACTGATAGCTAGCACATTTGGCATGGCGAGCACCATTATTTGGAACACAGAGGTTCCTGCATAACTCAGTCCTAAGATGGAGAGGGCCATGTTGACAGGTTTGGCATCTTGACTGCAATGACTTGTTTAGATGAGGAGAACGCATTAATGCCATTATTCATTTCCCAAACAAGATTCCAGTTATCACTTTAGCTGGCCCAGGTTAGTACCTTGAAGGAATGTGAAATTGGAATTGTCTATGATAAGATTTTAATTGTTGTTTTAACAATTAGTGCACCCACATGAACTTACTGTGATAACTGCAGAAAATGTGATTTTGTCAGGAATCAGATGTCTACTCTACAAACAGCCAATAATCTCATGTGACGTAAACTTTAATTTTTGAAAATAAAAATTTTAATGATTTATATTCTTCAGCATATATTGAATATCATGACATTTATGTCATGAACACGACATCCATGATTTCTAAAAACAATTTAAAATGTAATTTGTCAGACCACATGGACACTTTTCCATTTTGCATTAGTCCATCTCAGATGAGCTCTGGCCCAGAGAAGCCGGTGGTGTTTCTGGATGGGTTGTTGATATATGGCTTTAACTTTGCATAGTTTGGGCGGAGATTTAACTTGCACTTGTAGATGGAGAAATGAACTTTGTTCACTGATAATGGTTTTCTGAAATGTTCCTGAGCCCATGTGATGATCTCCATTACAAAATGATGTCGGTTTTTAATGCAGTGCTGCCTGAGGGATCGAAGATCACGGGCATTCAATGTTGGCATTCGGACATGCCGTTTACTTGCAGTAATTTCTCCAGATTCTCTGAATCTTTTGATAATCTCATGGGCTGTAGATGATGAAATCATCATGCACGATGTGAAAGGCTGTTCTTAAACTGCTGGACTATTTGCTCGTGCAGTTTAAAAAGTGGTGAACACCGCTCCATTATTGCTTGTAAACAACTGAGCCTTTCGGAAACACTCCCAATCATGACATTCACCTGCGGAATGTCCCAGACAGGTACTTTTTGAGCATTCATAAACTTTCCTAGTCTTTTGTTGCCTTTACCTGTAGTGGTATCAAATGCAAAACAAATTTTCCTTTTGAAAATTAAATATCTTGTATTTAATTAAATATGGATTGAAAAGAATTTGCAAATTACCGTATTCTGTTTTTATTTATGTTTTACACAACGTCCCAACTTCATTGGAATTGGGTTTGTATGTACTAGTACCCAATCCAACAATTGTGCATACTTGCTGTTCCCTCTGTTCTACCCACTGCATTCTATCTATTTGACACATTTTCTGCTTAGTTGGAGGATACTCAGTTCTGCAGCACTGAAATCGATAGCTTGTCCTTGAGCCCGGAGGTGCTTGGAATCTACACTGCCTTGCTTGTGAGTAACTTTGGATAAGTACATCTGTCAAATTATGTAAACGCTTTCCTCCCTTTATGATAAATATCCAGCTCCGAGTTAAATCACCTGATCTTAACAGATCAGCATGCACCTAGTAATAAAATCTCTGAATTAAATGAATAGCTTAGGCTAAGACTAATGTCACTGATCACAACAGGCTGCAGACTTAAGTGTCCTTATATCAAGGTGAAATAGGCCTTTGCATAATTGACCTGAGCGAGGGTGGCCAAAATATTCTGACACATATTCACAGAATATGCTACTTTGCAAAGAAGACTGTGACTGCATGCCACATTCACCCACATCAGCACCTGTGATGAGCCCAACTTAGCCCACTGCAGTTCATTCTATTGCACAGAAAGACTTTTTTTTTTGCATTGCTAAAGACAGATGTATAAGTGCACTGAGCATATGGTTTGGGTGTGCAGTGTTTGCCTTGCTGTTGTGCTTCCGCGTGCGTGTGTGTGTACGCGTGTAAGTAGGAGAAAGCGTATGCAGTGAAGTATATCACTCAGCTTGGAATTTAAATGGGGTTCTTGAACCCAGGTTAGTTGGGCGATTATTCACTGTGTTAAGTGAATTATTTTAGAATAAAGTCTCCCAGTAGAGCCCTTGCAACAAACAATATGTTGCCTATTTTGTAATCTAATAACAATATTTCAGTATTTATTTGTGCGTACATGGGTATTGGATTTTGTGTGTGGAAAATTAAGTGAGCCTGTAAATTTACATGGTGCGCACAAGTTTGTGTGCAGAGAGCTGTGGTTCCCATGGTGGGGGTGTTCAGGCGCGCAGAGGTACCGCAGATCTGTATAGTGTAAGTCAAAAGGCACAGGACACATCACGTGCTGTGTTGTGGATTTTTTTGGAGGTTATGTTCCAGCCTAAAAGATAGAACCCCTCACCCATTATTTGCTGAAGCATTTAAATATGTCATTACCCATTGGTTTTTTAAACTACACATAGTATATACAGTCGAATCCTGTTAATTGGACCACTGGTTAATGGGACCAGCCGCTTATTCGGACCAAATCCTAAAGTACAGAAACAAAGCCTATTATATACGTGTAATGTTATTAGCTTATTTGGACCAAAATTCCGCTTAATCGGACCAAAGAACGTGTACAGTA
>JAUZSU010020980.1:0-10756 GCA_034780255.1 Parotocinclus maculicauda
GCAAACCAAGACCATATATTTTTCGTTTTAACCATATAGTTATGTAAAGGAACGGAATGAAAGGGAATACATGTACTCATAGAGGTGTCTAGGATGCTTAATGATTATTATAGCGGTGTTGCATGTTGTAAGCGCAATTTTCTGTTTTCGTTAGCTTCTGATAGCGAACAAGCCTGGCTTGCTAGCTGGCCGCGTTCGCCAGTCTGTCGATGAGACATTTCGCTAGAAATACAAGCAAATTGGTATGTGCCACGTGATTTGTTTTAATCTTCTTTATTTGTCGTTTCGACAGTTTGATAAAAACAATGTTTTCTATTGCCATTTCTAGATTATTTACGAGACTATGTGCTAGCTGTGTGATGGGTGGTAACGGAGCTAGCTTCAGAGCAGTGTCCTTATTTAGGCGGGCGCTGATGACTAGCTAGCCTTGTCAAGTTATTGTTAACCGGACAGCAGGGTCAACGTACAAGTCTTTTAACATTTATTATATGTGTGATACAAATTAAGATTTTCCTCGTACATTAACCAGAGGCTGCTTTACAGCAGGACGGGACTGTCAAAGTCGAAACATATTTGACGCACTTTCCAGCAAAGCTAGTTAGCAGACAGCTCGTTAGCTCCCAGATCTTAACACGTACATCTGTTAACATAAATACATATCTGTAATCGTGGCAGGAAAACAAGCAGATAATGTTTAATTGAGTAGCTTTTATTTATTTAGATGAGCAGGCTTTATTCAGTACTGACTTCTACCGACATTGTTTCTGCTTCTTGCATTAAGCTTGTTGTGTTTATATTATGTTTATATTTGAGATGCCATAGGATGGATAGGAAGTTTCAGCAGCAAGAGTACAATGCAGACAAGTAAATAAATATATCAGGTTGAAAAAAAAAATACAATTCGTATTTAATTGGATTAAACTGCGGTTTGTGACGATGAGCCAGTAATGACAAGTTTTGTTCATTAAAATAAAAATAAACATAAGGGGCGGCTCAGTCGGTAGCAATGCCGCCTCACAGCCAGAAGGTCTTGGGTTCAAGCCCATGTGAAACGATTCTGCGTGGAGTCTGCATGTCCCCCCCCCCACGTAGGTTTACTAAGGGTGCTCTGGTTTTGTCCCACAATCCAAAGATATGCTTTAGGTTAATTAATTACACTAAATGTGCTCACAAAAATTTGTTTTAAATTAAATATCCCCTTATTTTTGTGAGCAGTATATTGAGAATATATTGAGTGTTGATGTAACCTTGTCTGTCGTTGAATGACAGTTCATGCTGAAGTAACATTGAATGAACAGATAAACACATCATTTATGTAAACAAATTCTAAAGCACTGTTAACAAATAAGCTTTGACTTCTGTATGGGACAATTTTTATGGTTTGCTTGTTTTATGTGTTTTTTATTTCATGCATCAATATCAGAAATATATTCTGGCCACAAAAATTAGCACCCTAAATGAAACAGTCCCTACTTCATTTTGAAATATACCCTAGTTCTTGTGAGGTGTATAGGTAATTTTTCATGACTGTAAATACAAGTTTTTACAAATACAAATCTGTTTTTTGTCTATACTGTGCATGTCCACATGTCTTTGATTGTGTTATTATTGCATTGTTCTTATTGTCACTATGAAACGTAGAAATTGTTATACTTCATTTGCACTTTATGAAAAGGTGCTTCATTAATTAAATAACTTTTTCATGTTTTCTGATTAACTCTTATTTTACTGAGTCACTGGCACCTTCTTTAAAGGAGAGGAATTTGGTATTCAAAAATAAATAAATGTGGTATTTATCCCCTTAATGATTTAATTATATTTATTCGTTATTTTTGAGATTGTACTTTGTCATGGTATGTAATAGTAAATCCTGTTGAATTTATGTTGTGACCAAACGTTCAGACAAATTTCTCATTTTTGTTCATGTAGGCATGGTAAATAAACGTGATTTTTAATATATCTTTCACTACAAGCAAACCCTAGCAATATTGTAACTATTAGTCTTTTGTGGAAATTAGTTTGCATTCCTGAATAACAGTTGAGTTCTGTTGTGCATCTACAACACATCCTAATTGATTGAGATAGTGGAAGTATCCAGCACAGATCTAGGAATACATACCCAAGCCACACATACCAAATACATAAAGTTCACCTAAACACCCATTTTATGTTTGAATATTATGTCTATTCTTTTGTAGTCTGCATGGATTATGTGCTGCTGAATATTCGAGTCACCTGTGTGTGAAGAAGGCAGAGCCAGGCACTCAACCTGAAGGAGAGGGAGCAAAATAAGATGGCTGTGCAGAACCGAAATGCTGTGCTGGTTTTGTCACGGCGAGAGCGCGGGGCTCGGATGTTGGGCTCCCAGCGTCTCCTGCAGCAGCTCGTGGAGGACAGGACACGTTTTATGAAACTGGACAGTCAGGTAGACTAATGGTGTTCAGGTTGCTATAGTTTGTGTAAATTAAAATTCTTATGATGTAAAAAACAAATGTCTGTTGCAAATATGATCCTACATAAAATGCTGTTATTGGTAATTGGTTCGATCAGCTACTGCATTTGATTTAACTTTCAGAAAGTGGATCTTCCTGATAATCCTCGCTCTACATTTCTGTTGGCCTTCAGCCCCGACAGGTAAGAAGAGACAAAAAGTTGTCAGTACGTTAAGAATGCTTTTGTAATGTTTCATTGTTTCTGTGATGCTTGGGTTTTGATAGCATGTGATATTATAGCAACTTTCTCATGCTCTTATTGTCTTCGTAGGAATCTTATGGCATCCACTCATGTCAATCATAACATTTATATAACGGATGTTAAGACCGGAAAGTGCCTGCACTCTCTGGTAGGTCACCGGCGGACACCCTGGTGTCTTACTTTTCATCCAACGATACCAGGACTGGTGGCTTCTGGATGCCTTGACGGAGAAGTCCGCATTTGGGACTTACATGTGCGTACCTTTTGTCTGGTATTTCAAAACTTTTCTTGTAAGCACCAAATGGGTTTGATATGCATTTCAATTTAAGGTCCAATTTCCAGGCTCAGAATAGCCAAAAACCTTCCTCAGGTGGACTTTAATAATGACTGCAATATAAGTTAAAGTCCTTATAATGATCAGAGTCAAAAGGTATTCGCAAATAAAACTTACTAATTACACATGGTTAAGTTTACATTTGTGTCAGAGGGCCATTTGCTAAATTAATTCGTAATCTTCAGCAAGTGCTTTATAGTGCTGCATTGGATCTGGTAACCACTTTATGAAAATTATTCCTTACTTTGTTTTGTTTTCATATAAATGGATTTTTTTGCTTTTTTAATACACCCATTCAGATTGATGTTTTCAGTATTTGGTATGTGGTTAATTTTTTATACATGCTCTGTAACATTACGCTAAGTTGTATTTGTTGTGTAGGGAGGCAGTGAGAGCTGGTTCACTGAAGGTAACATAGCCATTGCATCCCTGGCCTTCCACCCTACTGCCCAGCTGCTGCTCATTGCCACCAACAATGAACTGCACTTTTGGGACTGGAGTCGACCCGAACCTTTCGCTATAGTCAAGACTGGCAGCGAGACTGAACGTGTCAGGTACAACATATTTCTATAAATGTTGTAACTCTCTATAGTTCACATTTTCTCGTGTTAATTTATTTGTTCTGTTCAAATCCTTTTTTCAGACTTGTACGGTTCGATCCTCTTGGCCACAATCTTTTGACAGCTATTGTCAATCCATCCAACCAGCAGGTGAATATTCTTGTATTCTTGCTCTGGTGTACTTTTGAGATGTGCTTTTGGGTCAACCACAGAAGAGAACTGAGTAGTCAGAATATGATCAGTGCTTTCCTTCTGTTCTGTAGAATGAGGAAGACTCTGAAGTTCCCATTGACAGCATGGAGATGGCTTTGTTTCGCCAGCGATCGTTGCTCCGCTCGCCTCCAGTTCGTCGCACTCCGATTTTGCACAATTTCCTGCACATCCTCTCCTCTCGTTCTTCTGGAGCACTATCTGGAGACCAGACTCGGTCTGTTCCAGAACCACGTGAACCTCCTCCCAGCATGCCTTTGTTCCAGTATCCTGGACGGAGTGACCTGCCTGATCGGCCTTCACCGCAGAGTTGCACTCAGCACCTGGGACTGGGTTGCTTATGCAGCCGCTGTGCTGCTGCATCTCGAAACGTTCATAACCCCTCTGTTCTGCCGTCTTCAGACTCTGCCCACTCTCATTCTCATTCGCAGCTTCCCAGTGATTCACGACCTTCCGCAGATAGGCCCTCTGCTTTTAGTAGTGTTCATAGCAACTCTATTGGGAGCTCGCTGCATCGAGGCTTGTCATCTCTCAGAACTAGCATAGCTCCGAGTGGCACTCCAGAGGCCTCGCCTCGCATGCCTGCTGCTGACTGGTCTAGTAATATACTTGGCTCTGCTACTGAGGCTGCGCTAGGTGAAACATCAGGAGGCCTTTTGGGTAGGGGAGTTGTACCCCCTCCCAGGACCAGCTCCTCTTCCATGGGTCTCCACTCACTGCACAGGTATCCTGATGGCTCCTCTTCCTCCTCGCCTATTTACACCTCAGCAACCGAGGGGCGTGGCCTACCTCTGTCTGGTGCTGATCCAAGACAGGGCAGAGGCAGTGACAGGACTAGCAGTGGGCATCATCCTTTCTATGACAGCACACAACAGAACAATCCTGCCTCCATCCGTAACGTGCTGCAGTGCAACCTGAGTCGCTATTTCATGGAGTATGAGCGCATGCAGGACCTGGAGAGGGCAGGGGGTAGCAGAGAGTCAGGTACACAGGGGCCAGTTCAGGACATGCTAGCCAGCAGCATGGAATCAGAGCAAGCAGGGCCTTCCCAGCGAAGCTCTGCCCACGCTGGGGATGGCACCAGCCGTTCCAGCCAACAGCATAGCCACCCAAACCGCTGCCGCTCATGCCAAAATCTTCTGACCTTTAACCACGATACTCAGCGCTGGGAGCGTTCAAGCCAAGCTTCTTCTGCTTCGGCTCAGGAGGAGCGTCGCTGGCAGCTGCCTGTACCTGGGTTTGATTTGACCACTCAGAGTCCAAGAGAAGAATCACATGCAACAGAAGAGGTGCAGCAGCCCATGCAGGCCCAACAGGCTATGGGTCTGGTCTATAATCAGGACACAGGCCAGTGGGAACGAGTGTATCAGCAGGCCACAGCCAACCCCTCGACTGAAGCAGCACAAGAAGCCTTAAACCCCGACTTATCTGTGGATAATACGGACGAGGACTCGCTTAGAAGGTAAAGCTATTTCCTTTGGGATATCCACCTATTTACCAGTTTTTACAGATTTTTAAAAATACGAACTATTTTACAGATTTCAGGTTTTCTAGTGTATAATCCTTATTCATTTGTAAAACAACATGTAATTGTGTATCCTTTTTTGTACATTAGAGTGTGCATTGGTAAAACATTTTTAAACATCTACAAAACTGATATATACTTGTGGCTTACTCCTATCTATCTATCCATCTATCTATCTATCTATCTATCTATCTATCTATATATATATATATATACATACATACATATATATATAAATATACATATATATATACAGAGAGTAAGAGTGATATTCTATTACTGTGCACTTATCAAACAGCCTTTAATTCATGTACAAAAGTTATCAGGATCTTTAACTTGCGCATACGCGTTAACTGGCAGTCACAATTTGTCATAAGCTTTCTCTGCTTTCAGACGGCTTCTGGAGTCATCACTCTTCCCTTTCTCCCGGTACGATGTGTCTGGCTCTCGTGATCATCCCATCTATCCGGACCCTGCCAGGTATATGAGAAGGTATTTAAACTCATTTTGTTGAAATGGTACTTTTCCTATTCATTCTGTCCTTGTGTGTGTATCACAGACTGTCTCCAGCTGCGTATTATGCCCAGAGAATGATTCAGTATCTGTCTCGGAGGGAAAGCATTCGCCAGCGCTCTGTACAGAACCGACTGCGCACACTCTCTTCCTCCTCTGACAACCAGGCGGGCAATCCTTCCTCCACACCAGCAGAGAGCAATGATGCAGACTACGAAGAAATGGAGTGAGTCATGTTTCTGCTTACGTTAGAGTGCTTTCTGAAAAGGCTAACAAATAAACTTGTTAAAAGTTGGCTCAGTCTGCATTGTAGAAGAAAGCCTGCATCCGATATCTAATTATATGCTGTTGTTTTGTATTTTTTTGTTTTTGCTTATTTTCCTTAGTTACTGGCTCTTCTCATTAAGAACGCAAGAAAGAAAAGCAAGGACAATGACTTATTTCAGTAATTTTTTAGTTTGCATTTCACTCTAGGGGTGGCATTTCTGCCTCACAGCAAGAAAGTCCCAGGTTTATCCCAGTGTGGAGCAGTCTGGGTCCTCCCTGTGTCTGCGTGGGTTTTCAAAGACATGCGTGTTAGGTTAATTGGTATTTCTAAAGTGGCCCTTGGTATGTGACTGTGTGTTTGTATGTTTGAAGTGGTGCCCTGTCTAGGGTTGTTCCTGCCCTTGCGCCCAGTGTTGCTTGGTGGGTCCCGGCTGGCCTGCAACCCCGTGTGGAGTAAGCAGAAGTTAATGGTTTAAAGGGAAAAGAAAAAGCAAAACTCTATTGGTGAATTGGTTGTGTGCTAGTTGCTAATCTGTTTGTGAATTTTAGATAGTGTATCTGAATTACTCTTTACTGAATTGTAAAATCCTGTGTCATGAATCGAGGTTCAGCTGAAACAAGGCACTTGACTTGAATCAAAGGTTTTTTTTTTGACAATTTCACATTTAGCTTGAAGGCAAAGGTCTGATATTTAAAAGCTTGTGCCAATAAATTAATAGATTTTTAAAGTAATATGTTCTGAACTTGCAGGTTTCTTTACTTCCACTGCTGATGTATTTAGTATTCATGATACTTTTTTGCTTGTTGATTTCTTTTTATCCTTTCTGAAATAAGCAACATGTTCACAAATTGCACTTTGATTATTACAGGGATCCTGGAGATCGGACAAGACACAGAATGCCCCGCAATGCACGAATGTCTGCACCTTCCCTTGGCCGGTTTGTTCCACGGTTAGTTAATCTGCGTTATGTTTAATATTTGTTAATCCGAGTTGAGTTTTGTTTGCTTATACATTGTGTTTAAGTGCTTAATTTTGCATACATTTATATATACATTTATATATATATATTTATATATATTTTTTTGTTACCACAAGGAATTACAAATAGCAATTTGTACACAAACTTGATAAATAGACCATGTTATATAGTTGGTGCCAAAGATACAGTGCAATAACCCAAATGTTGGGTTAAAACAGGAAAAAATATCTGTCATATTGGGATAGAAATAAAACACTTTTGAAGTGTTGGCAAAATGACAGACACTGCAAAAATACAAATAGTTATTATTAGTTCATGTATTGTTTTACGATATCAGTGTGTGGGTGCACTGTCAGATGCACTGTCAGTCTGGGTGATGCTGTCCCAGACTTATTTCTTATGTTTCAATTATTTAATGCATTTATTGATTATTAATATATAATAACTTTATTACATACGCATATAGGCTTACAAAAGAGTCATTTGGCAGTCAGGAACTGATTTAACCTGTTTACATTATTTATGTAAATAAAATTATTTTGAAATTTGATTCCAAATTAGAATAGACTTCCAGAACAATTACATTTTCGTGGTTCCATGGTACCGTGCTCTCACTTATGAATATTGAATTGGTTTAGTACTAAGATGAACTCGTTGGGACTCTCAGTAAAGGCTGTAGTGGTGCTGTACACCAATTACAGTGGTACACCAATTAAGTTGTACATCTGTTGAAAGTTTCAATAAATATATGACCTGAAATGTCATTAGATGCATTTTTTAATGCAAATTTTAAAAGTAGATGGATATTCCATTTAAACAAATATCAAATGTACTTTGAACTGTACTTGGTCCTCTTTACAGAGGGAAATCTTACATATCTGTGAATGGTAATGTAGTGTCAATGCAGCAAATTTTTTGCCCAGCAAACTAAATAGAACAGTGAATGGTGTACTCCTATGGCTCTGTTATGTTGGAATAATGATATAAACTACTATTTCTAAAATCATCTTCAGCCATGAGCAAAGATGCAGGCATTAGCATGCATGGTAGAAAGGAGCTCTCCCCTGCGGAAAACTTTCTATATGCTTGCTTCACTGATCCGTGCTCTCAACTGCTTTTCTGTGCTCATGTTTTGGCAACCCTCGCTCTTTGTTAAAGATACTATACAAATGGCCTGTTTGCACTTACATTAGACACCAGAGCTTTTCCCTTTGTTCCTTTTCCTCTGAAGGATGTCAGTAATTTTTGTCATTTAGCTAAACATTTCAGTGCATAACTGCTGTTTAGTATCCATATTAAAGGTATGTGTAACATAGCTGAATGTTATTTTTGTAGGAGGTTCCTGTTTCCCGAGTATCTTCCTTATGCTGGTATTTTCCATGAAAGGGGCCAGTCAGGCCTTGCAACACACTCCTCAATCAACAGAGTGTTAGCAGGTACTTTGAGATCTTTTCGTATCCCCAAAAAATTAACCCTACTTTTGTGTGAGTTTCATATAAAGTGTTACTGCAAATACAAGAGACTGGGCTAAACAGGATTTAATATGCTTGCATAGCTCCTTTAATAACTAAAGAACAGCATTCAGACCTGTATTTATTGTTTTTTTTCAGGAGCATCAATTGGTGACAGTCAGTCAGCGGTGGCCAGTAACATAGCTAACACTACTTACAGGCTGCAGTGGTGGGACTTTACGAAGTTCGATCTTCCTGAAATCAGCAATGGTACTTATTTGGTTACTTAATTAACACAGAAAGTTACTTAGGAGCAACTATAATGTATTGACCTGACGATCAGGACTTTGTTGCCATTAAGATTGCTTAAATTCATTTTCATGCTCACTTAGTCTAAGTCCAATTGTCAGCACAGAGTGCAAGTCGGAGAAACAATCCTAGACAGGGTGCCAAGCCATCGCAGGGCAAATGCACTTATGCACACACTCACACTGAGACAGCAATTGACCGTACACATGTCTGTGGAAAGTGCGGGGAAACTGGAACTTCCAGAAAATGCTCCACAATGGCAGAGTCCAAACAGGGAATCAAAGCAGGGATCCCTGGAGCCTTGAGGTGACACCACTGACCACCTGTGCTGCCACTTCATTAGGATTTGTAAAGTAAAAGAATGTTAGAAGAGCTGAATTACAATAGGAATATTTTTAGGCCATTATTGCTTTCTTATGTCTATTTCCTATGTCTAATATAATTGTTTTAATAATTATAATAATCCTGTTAACATGGTTGTATCCTCACCATTGTAGCCTCTGTCAATGTGCTGGTTCCACACTGTAAGATCTACAACGACGCTAGCTGTGACATTTCAGCGGACGGGCAGCTTCTGGCTGTATTTATACCCAGCAATCAGCGGGGCTTTTCAGATGAGGGTATCCTTGCCATTTACTCTCTTGCCCCACACAACCTGGGAGAGATGCTCTATACCAAGCGATTTGGTTAGTAGGTTGCATTCTCCACTTAATTTTGCTTTGACTGTTATTTGACATTCTGCTTTTGAGCTATGGTTATGCACATGTGAAACTGCAGCCAAGCAAGGCTTTGGATGCCAGGGAAAGTATTCACAAACGCCCAACTGTTAGAATTACAAAAAGCTACTTTAGTTATGTTGTGGAATACAAGAAAGGATGTAGTGGCTAAGTGTCAATGTAATTTTTTTAGTAATCAAAAAACCTTTTACAATGGCATGACACATGACATTATTATGGGAATCTCATAACAAATACATATTCAGCAGAAACCGTACTCTGAATTTTGATTTTTTTTTCAGGCAAGCGATATGCTATATACACAGAACTTTTGCTTAGTACTCACATTTACATTACATTTACTGCATTCAGCAGATGCCTCTGTATACTTGGTAGACTCTCTCGTTCAGATAAGGATGTCGGCAGTGTGTGACAAAGGGAAAATCCGTGGTTGCTTTTAAGCATGCGCTTGGTTACAGTCATGTTATAAACATGTTTAAAATAGGCTGCAATATGTACGGTATTTATTAAGCTTTTCAATTTCTGATAAGTTCAATTTACGACGGATTTGTCTTAACTTATCCCCATCATAAATCAGGGATTAATTGGAACGCATTAAGCACATGCCAGGAGTAACTTGGAAAAGTGTATGTATACTCCTGAGTAGACATATTGACTTATAATTATCAGTTTTACTTGCAGCACAATCCAATCAGTTAAGGGGTTAGGACCTTGCCCAGGGTCCCAACAGTGGCAGTTTTTGTGTTTTGGTCAGATCAATAGTCCTGTACATTAACTGCTGAGCCACCATTGTTTAAGGCAGCTGCTGACGAAATTCATCACTGAAACATGCGTAGCAAACAAGGTCAAACTTGTCTTAACTGATTTATTTAAAAAAAATTTTTTTAACATTTTCTTTTTGCCCTTTTGTAAATGTAGTCGTGAATACTGCCTCATCTGTTTGTGGTTAAGGATAAACTCTACAACCATAACACTTCAAGTACAAGTCTGGTCATATAGACCATATTTTGAAAACATGGAAAATGGTTCATTGTGTCATTGACTCTGCATGTCTTTAGGTCCAAACGCCATTTCTGTAAGTCTATCACCTATGGGCTGCTATGTGATGGTAGGCTTGGCCTCTCGCCGGATACTGCTCCATCCTACCACTGACCACATGGTGGCACAAGTGTTTCG
>JAUZSU010020991.1:0-10754 GCA_034780255.1 Parotocinclus maculicauda
TAAGCGAATAACATTACACGTATATAATAGGATTTGTTTCTGTACTTTAGGATTTGGTCCGAATAAGCGGCTGGTTCCATTAACCGGATTAGACTGTATAAGAAATATATAAAATATAGTTCATATTACTGACGTCATGTATAACAATAAATTAAAATACATAATTAGTGATTCCTGTGTTAAAGACAGTATTGCAGTATTGTGAACCTTCATTGCTGGGAGTAAAGAACACTACCTTCTAGACAGCTTTTATTCTCTGGAAACCTGTGGCGTTTTCAGACCAACTGTCACGCTCAGCAAATCTGTGACAGCTTTACAGTGTGTGTGTGTGTGTGTGAGTGATTTACAGTCGTGATGGGCAAAAGAACTGCCAGCCCATCTGCACAAATTCTTTCATTCTCCAAGCAGATCATCGGCAACCTATAATACGAATGCACTTCTATTCAAGGTTGTTGCCCTAGGTTGCGCGTGCTAACAGTGTGCTGCCGCTGTGTTTGTGTCCTTTCTCTATAACGTCCCTTCTTTTCCCTCCAACAGTGAATGGACAGCATCATAAGGGACTCTCGTACCCCAAACCAGTCATGTGGTACAGAAGCAGAATGGGTAAAATGAGCCGACTCAAACCCTGTGTTTTGTCAGCCACCATTAACCTGCATTTCTCCATGTCGATGTCTTTACCCATCTATATGTGGTCTCTGTCCATGAGAGTATTGATGCCTCGCAGCCAGACCATCTGCTCACCAGGCTGCCGTGTCGTGTTTTCCGTTTGTCCTTAACTCAGTGTCGGTGTTTTTGTTTTTTTCTCGCAAGCTTTTGCAGATGCAATGCTGATGCAGGCTTTGTGGTGCAGCTGTCGTTTTTTTGCCCAAAGCTCAGCAGCGCTATTGTTGTCATGTTGTCCATGAGTCTCCTGAGCTTAGCCAAATAGTCGATTCGTTGCATCTTCCAATCGTTTGGAACGCTCCACGGTGTGGTTTTATTGTAGAAATGGCAAATCTTTCGGAGAGCCGAGAGGTTTCTCAGGCTACGCGTCGACGTCGATTGTGCGCATGCATTGTCTGCATGAACGTGGTGTTGTGTTTATGAGCTTTGGTGTGGTGCAAGAGCTCCATCGTTCTGCTCTATTCGTATTCTGTTTCACTGGACTATACACAAGGTTCAACAAGTTGTGCTGCTAGTTATCCATCACTCCCCTTTCCCTTGTTTTATTGTTCTTACTTATGACCAGATCTTTTGTACAGAACAAAGCAACTGGTGCACAACGGTTACATTTACTTGAGGATAATATTTTCAGGGCTTTACGAGACCTACACAAGTCCTTGGGGACAGCTAAACTATATTAGACTGGATCTAAGTGACACTGCTTTTTCGTCGTGTAACGTCGTACTTTGTAGTTGATATTCATCGTCCATTTTATCAGTTCCATTTGCCATCTTTGACGGACTGTAGTCCATTGGTTTCTCTACATACTGTTAGGTCCTTTTACTTTCCTTTTGGTCAGGACAACACAGGACGACCACAGATCTGGTACCATTTGGGTGGTAGATCATTCTCAGCACTGCATTAGACATTAGACATTAGACGCTGATATAAAAGTAGGTCCCAGCAGTGCTGCTGGAGTTATTAATTGCTGTGCTGACTCACACAAGTACACAAGGCTCCACCTTGTAGACGTAAAGACAGAGAGAGTATCTGTCGGACAGTTTGTGTTAGTCATCCTCTAATCCTTCGTCAGTTTTCACAGGATGCTGCCTACAGGATGAACAATTTTGGCTGGCTGACCATTTTCAGTCCAGCATTGATCCTGAGGTGTTTAAGAACTCCAGCAGCACTGCTGTGTCTGATCCACTCATACCAGCACAACTCACAGTAACGCACCACCACTACATCAGCCCATACCTGACCGGTTCTGGTCCTGACCATTAGCCGACAGGGTAAAGAGGACAAACAAAGTATGCAGAGAAACAGATGGACTAACTTCAAAGTGCATCTGTATAGTAATGGAGAATGAGATCTGATATCCTGTAATGGCCAAAAGTTTGTAGACGAAAACATCCAAACGTGTGGTCTGCAGAAAGTCCTCAATTCAATCCCATCCAACATTTTGGAATAAATTAAAACCAGGTCTTATCAGCAATTAGCACTAAGCTTGAATGGAAGCAGTTTATTTTACGGTGGATAGTAAATTTCCATCCGTTGGCAAGCTGTGCAACATTACCATTATGTTTAGGAGCCAGGTGAGTCTGCAAATTGAACATGTCCGACTATGTTACTATACACAGTGTAGATGATTTGATCAACACAATCTAGGGATCATGTACCTGCAAAAACATCATCCTTAAGTAAAGTGTTAATGCTTCTTTCAGGTGTGCAGATATATGGTGACCCACCCAAAACTAAACAGGTTATGCAAAACAGTGGAATACTTGTTGGGATAAAGATCATTTAACAGTTAGTTCGACAAATTTAGATCACACATGTCGCTAAATTCCTCTAGTGCCAGCAAGAAGGAGAGTCATTTTAATTATCCTACTTTCCCTGCAGCCAACAACTCCCTTTCTGAGGATAATTCTGCAGAGGATCGTGGAGATGGCAGCCGTGCTCTTGCCGAGGACCAATTCGATGGTAAAAGCATGGGCAAATTGGTTTATCTTTCCCCAGTGGCTTTCGTGACTTACCACAAAGCATTGTGTTGCATGAGACACACAGGCTTCTGGACCAATACCATCGGCCGGCTCCAGAACAGACTTTAGCTAAGTCTTTGGATTTTTTTCCCCCCATTTAAATGACGGTGTGTACAGCTTTATTTAGGAAAATTAAGTTTTGGCCTGTTTCGCACCACTGCTTACTTATCCTGCCACAAGATGCTAGAAGCTGGATTCTCTTTCATCGCCCCATCCTGTTAAGAAACAAGCATTTTTATTGTGGCTTCGGACACAGATTTGACTTATTTTTCATGGTTGAGTCCTTTCGATTAAGTCAGTCTGCTTTCTGCTTTGCTTGGACTTTATGCTTTGAAAACTGAGTCTGTTTATGACAGTTCTCTATAGAAGCAGATGTGCTTAGGATTCAGGCTTGCACTAAAAATAAGAACATCACTTCTAGTCTGGGTGTTCATCAAATCTAGTTTGGGTGTTTTTTTTTATTTCACAAGAGCCATGAGACATGATATGACACCAAACCAGAAAAATGTGTACAGCATTACCCTCATTCTGCTCAATTGGGAAAGGCACATCCAGATGGAGATGGTTTGACTCTGAGGGTTGCATATTACGCTGAGTAGGGAAAACAGAATTGTTAACTTTTAAAACTCTGCCTAAAAGGCTGAGGGTTTAGATTGGAATTGAACTAAAACCCAATTTGCCAAGCGAAATCTGCAAACTGTGCTTGCTACCATCTATTAGCTGTTAAATGCTGGTACTGCAGAGCCATAAAATAAGCAAAAAAATATTAAAGAACAAGATTTAACCCGGGGATGCCAAGTCATTACAAATGCTGCCATAAATAAATAATAAATAATATCTGTGAACAACTACAGAGCAGTTTGTTTACAAAATATATTCACACAGTATATACATAACGAGACAAAGTATTGTGCAGAAGTCTTAGGCCACCATTAGATTTGTTGTTTAAGCGATGATATAAAGACCATATTTAATATACTGATGATTTTATACAAGAAATTTGTAAAAAGATTTTTGTATTGATCTATTTATAATACTCTTTACACTGATGTTCATTCCAGTGTTTGTGAGCTTTAGCATATTTGAGTCTTTTTCACTCTGCTCTTTTTCCCAAAATACCATTCCTGTTTAAGGGGATAGAGCACTAAGGCAGATACTTCTGCATGCTAAAAGAACACGACCGCCCCTTACCTTTACACCTGGTCATCTGATTTACCAACCTTTCGAAAATCTGGGAAAACAATCTGTGCAAACTTTGCCCTCGATCTGCAGTCTCCCCTCAAATGCACGTGCCTACATGATGCCTTTAGATTCACAAACCAGTTTCATACATGATTTGCAAGGTTTTCAGAGCAGAACACGGCCTAATTTAGTCTGAATACAGGCACAGAAGACTTTGTACGTCCAACCATGATAACTAAGAACTGAAAATATTTTGTGTACAGTTTCATTTTGCAACGTAAGAAGTTTCCAGACTTGTGGACCTGCATGGTTACTTAAGGCTCTACAAAGACTTGGATCGATTCCTTTGATTGTTACATATTTACCCCAAGCACATACAAGGATAATTGGCGGCAAATGTTTGCTTTTTGGTTTGGGTCTGTTTCAGAAATTTGGGGGCTTTTGAAAAACTCTGTCTCGAAAAATAATTTAAAACTGATGATCAGCATTTCTGAAAAGTCATCATGGGCCTTCAGGGTAAAAAGTGCCTTAAAAAACCCTTTTAGATTTATACTTCATCAAGTCAGAGATTTTACCTCACGTTCTTGGAAGCCAGATGTCTTAGCTATGTTTGCGTGTTTCCATTTAAAACTCAACAAGCCTTAATTAGGAATTCTTATGTTTGGCTGGCTGCCGTCAGAAAATAACAACAACGCAAATATCTAGATCCTTAGCGTCAATTTCTTGTCAAACACTCAACATGTACATGATTGATTAAAGCATGCATCAGTGCAGAGCTGAGAATTAGGACCTCGCCATGCCATATCAAGGCAGAACTTGACTGGAGTCAAACAAAAATAAAGTGGTGTGACTTTATGGTGTGCGTAGAGTTTCGAAAAGGGCTATTATCGTACAATATTAGTTCACACCAGTTCTTAGTTTGATCAATCTGACTCAATCCCAGACATTGGGCAAGTGTTCCACTGTTTTTCGCTCGATGTGATTATTGTGGGGATAGAAAATGTTATAAATCTGAACCTTTTTGCTTACTTCTGCAACATTGTCACCATTGATTTATCCTCTTCTAAGTGTAACTGGGCGCATTGCATGAATGGTTCCATACGTTTCTTGGACCTGGTTCCAGTTCCCCTACTGGCAGTGATGTTGTACTCATATGTGCATTGTTCTGTTTCACAGGTTCTCCTGGTCAATCTCCTTTCCCTTTTAAAAACCTCAACACGTTGGACAAACCTAATGGAATGGGTGAGTGCTGAGAGTCATAACCAGCCCTTTTTCTTTATGAGCAAATCTGGCTGCTAATGGATACTCACATTTCTGTATACACTCACCAATCACTGTATCCAGTACATATTTAACTGCTCCACAGTGCCTCGTATGGTTCAGACGCAGTACTGCTGCTGAACAGCTGGACTGAAAATAGTCCACCAACCAAAAATATCCAGCCACCACTATCTTATAGGCAGCACCCTGTGAGGATTAGAGGATGACCAACACAAACTTTGGAGCAACAGATAATCTGCTGTCTCTGAGTTCACGTCCACAAAGTGGAACAATAAGGTAGATGTGTCTTATAGAGTGTACAGTGAGTGAACACAATATGTTTAAAAACTCCAGCAGCACTGCTATGTACACTTACACACCACCGGCATGTCAGTGTGTAGAAAACGAGAGGCACTGACAAAAAAAAGTACATGGTCTACTGGATACAGTGTTTGGTGAGTGTATAGAAAAATGTTTAAAAAACTCCAGCAGCACTGCTATGTATGATCCACTCACATCAGAACAACACACACTAACACACCACCAGCAAATCAGTTTCACTGTCGTGCTGAGAACGATTCACCACCCAAATAAACTGTTAGGGTCCTGACCATTAGAAAACAGGGTGAAGGGAAAAAAGATGGACTACAGTCTGTATTACAAAGTGTATCAATAAGTGGAACGGATTATTTGGATTAATAGTGTAGAAACAAGGTGGTGTACTTAATAAAGTGATCAGTGATTATATATGCTTGTGTGTAACCTATGAATATCCAGGGTAGGTCCGATTCCAATTCAAACAGTTTTTATGAAAGGATATGACTCGTGTTTTTTGGTGTCAGGTCATCATACTAAAGTTTTATAGACTTACCAGGACTTCTGATTTTTCCCAGCAGACAAGCAGGACCAAAAAGACAAGAACGACGTCCAAAAGACAAAGGTGCCTATTCCTACTGCCAAGCCAGCCAAACCCAAAGCAGTTCCTACCCCAGTCGTCGGTAATATATACACCATATACTCACACCCACTGCACCTGCTTTTACAAGTCTACATAAAATTAAGCCCTAGAAAGAAACCTAAACGGTTCAGTGTGGAACTAAACAGTCTAACAATTCAATTCAACAAGGATGAACCACAACTGAATTATTAAACAACCTGTTACAATTGTTGATGGAATAGGTGCATTGAAGCTGTAGGAACCACCTAGAAGAACCTAAAAGGGTTCTTACCATTCTGAAAATAGCCCTCAAGGAATTATGTATTTCTTTTATAGTTACTGATCTTTTAAATTGTGAAATATGTGGTTTTTCGGACTTAAGTGAAGGCTGAACGTGCACTTACATGTTTAATAAAATTGTATTATTAAACACAAACTAAGTGGTTACCTACATCTAGTTCCAACAAGAATTAGTTGGCTGTGTTCTTGGGCTATTGCGTATTTGTGATGAGATAATGTCTGTTAAGCCGAAAATAAAGCACTTCAGTAAAGTCGCTCGGCTCTGCAGGATCTGCTAAACGCTCGAAATGTAAATGTCTTTCCACAGATACAGTCTTTGAGACCTGGGAGAACTCTTCAGTTTTCAGCTCCGTCCCAGCCTCTAATGTCGATGCCACGGGCAAGGAGCGCTTCATCGGTAAACAAAGGCTCCACAATAAGAAGGGAATCTAATAGTATCCAGGCTTGTACATAATAATTCATTTCATACTAACAAGGGAGAAAAATGCATTAAACCAAACTCCTGCACAAATCATTCTTCGTCAGTTACGTCACAACGCTTTTCAGCACTCCAGCCTACTAAGTACCACCCCAGTGAACGAAACTCATCTGGTCCTTATTACCCTGCATGCATTTCAGCTTTATTGTGTTTGTCACTGAGTGCAGTCTGCATCATTGTTCTCCTGCCTTTATGTCTCCACATGACGCTCACTGAACCTTTTTTTTGGGGGAGGGGGTTCACTTTCAAACGTTCGCACTTCGATTTCAGGAGCTTCCATGTTTCTGGCAATAAGGAGTGGAAAATGTGTTTGAAACAATGTACAACATCACTATTGTTATACTTGTTATAATTAACATTTTAGTTCAGATTTATTTTTATGTTTGGTTTTGCTGGTCATATGCCAGTTATATACAAGTTTTAATAATGATAGTATTATTTGTATTTTTTTTAAAATAATGTTTCTTAAAAAATTTTTTTGTTGCAGTTCAGAATTGTTTTTTTCCAGGTCCCTCATGTTGTATTTGGGAGGTTTTATGAAGAGGTTCTTGTATCACCACTTTAAATTGTGGATGGCCGCAAGTGTAAAACTAGAAATAAATTAAAGCAGGATTTATTTTACATGTCTAAAATATATATTTTTTTCTTTAACCAATTCCATTTTTGTCCCAGCTCCCCATGTGATCTATAAGACTGATAAGAAACCGGATGAGCCTTGCTCCATCACCTCATCTTTGAAATACTTTCCGGAAGAGAAGGCTTCTGAAACCCATGTGACAGGACCTCCTCGCTCAGCGCCCTCGAACCTCACTGTGGTCACGGTTGAAGGCTGTCCTTCATTTGTCATCCTTGACTGGAACAAAGCTGACAACGAAACCACAGGTAAAAACAACCCAGAATACGGAAATCTAAAATGTTGTTCAATGTCAGCCAGGCCATTCTGAAATGTCTACGAGTGAGAATGAATGATTAGAAATCAATAATACGAGTCAAAAGCCTGATAAAAGGTTCATTTGATTTTCCGATGGAGTTGTTAGTGTCAATAGAAACTACTGAAGTTCTACAGATGCTGACAATGTTCATCATGCTGCTTTCTGACAGAATATGAGGTTATATCTACCTCAAAGGGACCTGAGGGTGAGAAGGTGTCCATCCTGACCACCAACCAAACCCATACAGCAGTGGAAAACCTCAAACCTGAGAGCAGGTATGTTTGTGGCATATATAAACACCATGTGTAATATTGTAGATGTTAGGACCATGAACTTGAAGTAATAGCTCCTTATAGCTCCTTCCGAAACACAAAGCTTTTTAATGAGATTGAAACAGAACGGTGTCTATTTAGTCTGACAAAGTATTAGGCAAACCTCTGTACGAAATAGGACATTGTGCACGTGTCGAAGTCAGTACTTCACACATGGAAGAGCCATTAAAGAGGCCTTGGTGCTCAACATCTGCAGAATACATATATCAAGTGTCACCTTAGTGGATGGAGAAAAAGACTCATTTGACTCAGTGTGCTGGTGAGGAGGACCACCAAAGTATGGTTCGATTGAACCCAATGAGACCAGATTAAATAGATTTACTTCTCTGGTGGAAGCTGTGAGATTAAGGGCTTGGAACTGAATTGAGAACTCTCAGGCAGAGCTGCATTTTACAGACTACACGTGCTCACCTATCAGCCAATGAATAAATGTCCTGCCTGTCTTACCTCATAGTTATGAGTTCAAGGTAAAGCCAAAGAATGAACTGGGAGAAGGGCCACCCAGCAAACCAGTGACTTTCAACACAGAGTCGGGTAAGTCTTTAACAACGTTCTCATGAATTTAATTCGTGTTGTTTTAACAGTGCTATAATGACCATATATAACCTATTGTCAACAACCGGATCCAAATATTTCTCACTCCATCATACTCTTTCCACAATCTTTATTCCAGTAATTGCAGATTTTAGCCTTTGTCACTCTGATCCCCTTTCAAAAAAGTGGTTTATTGGCTGCTACCCTTAAAAAAAGCCCATCCTTGATCAAGTGTCTTTAGATTGTAGACGGGCCAACCTTGCATCCTGATGCAGCTTCTTAATGCTGCTCAAAGGGAGGTCACTTTTTAAAATGCTGCATACAAATGTCCTGTATTTGCTGCTTGCTTTCTTATAACGTGACTGAGAAACCATTATATCTGGTCACTGTTCTATTGCTAATAAATATATTGAATATTCTAATCTAATGATGGACTTTTGCACAGTACTCTATATCTTTGTCCATCTATTTGCAAATAAAGCTCTGTCCTCTAGTCAATCCATCCACCAAATTATCACACAACCATTCATATCTCTGTGTCCATGCATACATCTATTCATCTTCTTCTACCATCCACCCAAATCTCTACCAATCATTTAACCGTTTATCCATCTCTGAATAAATATCCATCATCCATCATCTGTCCATCCACCCAACCAATCGAAGAAGCATTAATCTATGCTTCCCTCCATTCACCTGTACTCCATCTATCTCTAGATATATCCCGTTTATCCAGGCATGACTTCAGACCCCCTCTAGGTCACTGGCAAGGCTTTTTGTACATTTAAATAAAAAGTAAACACTAAATAAAGACATCATCAGGAAAACTCTAGCTCTGGGCAATGTCTGTCCTTTTGAAAAAGAATAATAGAAAGGGCACAAAGAGAGTGACTGTTAATTTGTTAAATGAGATGTGGAAAAGAAGCACGAGTGACGCATTTACTACCTTCAATTCATCCTATGAATCAATCAGTTTCCTAAAGCTTTGGATAGCCTGGGTCCTTGACCATGCCAGTGGATCTGTCATCAGAGTGGAGATCCTTTGGAAAAACACATGGTGGAATTTATAGTGTTATGCCGGAGGCACACTGCTAGCCAACGTGGAGCTGGAACCCCCTGCGTTCCTAACTTTCCTACAGTCTACACATCATTGTGATGAATCCATTCAGCAGGTTAATTTGTAAATGAAATAAAAATCCTGATTGGTTGTTTTCTTCTGTCTTTTCTGCAGCGGATCCCAGAGTGAGCGAATACGTTTCAGGTAGGTCTACAAAGCAATTACCAAAAACCATAACTGAAACTCTGTTTGAAAAGCCTTTGTAAACCAGAGACATCAACAAATATACCACTCTAAAAAAGACCCTATTTTAGTACTCCGTGATCAGATCTCTGCAAAAAAATCCCACATGTTTCATTTAAATGAATTGATGAATTGTATTCAAAAGGCAGGTACCGTTTGGACACCAAAAAAAAATACTGGGAGTTCAGGAGAACTTGTCGCTGTCTGTGTTCTCTTCTAGCTTAAAACCTCTATGTAATGGATATTCCCCCCAAATAGAGACGGGTGAACGATGAGCCAGTGGAAACACTGTAATGGAAAGAACCCGAAACTCTGCTAACAGTTCTAGCAGGCCATTGCAACAGGTGTACAAACACAGCAATAGCTGAACGAGTCATTAATATCAGCGCTTGTTTCTGAAGGGGATGACTTACACACTCACTGATTCAGTAAATCAGCTCACTGAACAGAATTCATAAATTGGTTCTCCGTGTTTTGGCTCCAGGGAAGGATGCTATCTGGACCCAGTTCCCTTTCAAGACGGACTCGTATTCGGAGTGCAATGGCAAGCAGTATGTCAAGAGGACATGGTACCGCAAGTTTGTTGGCATCCAGCTCTGCAACTCACTCAGATACAAGATCTACCTGAGCGACTCTCTCAATGGTCAGTAGTCTCTCTTAGTAGCTTTGCTACTTGCTACGTTTGGGTACAAACTTAAACGACCAGCAAATTAATTTAATTCAATTCAATTCAAGTTAATTTCTATAGCGCTTTTTACAACGTAGCATTGTCTCAAAGCAGCTTCACAATATTACACTGTCTTAAAAGGCCAATC
>JAUZSU010021002.1:0-10754 GCA_034780255.1 Parotocinclus maculicauda
ACGTCCCGTCTTGTAACATAGGGCATGTTCGTTTAATTGGACCAGCCGGTTTTTAGGACCAAAACGATCACATCCAAATGTGGTCCCATTAACCAGAATCGACTGTATATACTGCTCACAAAAATAAATGTGTTCCCTTTATTTTTTTAGCTGTATATATAACAAAACCATAACTATTGAAGTCGGGTGGGGGAGAACCGGTCTGGTCTGGAAGATTGGTTGTACCTGAGCACGTTTATAGTGGATACTCTGTAATGGATGAAACCTGTATAGTTCGTTGTTGAGGGTTTTAAGTTGTTCATAACTTGTAAATACAAGTTAAATTTATTGCGCTGTTACTAACTTTCAGGGCGTTAATGCGACAAACAGTAAGGGCGAGAAAGTACAGTGATTTTCTGTAAATAAAGAAATTCCTCTTTCAGCCGTGGAGCAGAGACTGAAACTGAAGCGTGAGCGCTCACCACGATCCACATTTATTCCATTGTACAATACAACAACACAACATTCTGACAATATATTATGTAGTCACAGCGATTACAATAAAAATATATAAGTATAGAGTATATTCTTTATAACATAGGGTCATTTTTCTCTGCTCTTAAATAAACAATCACTTTCATGATTTGAATACGGCACTTTTCACAAATAATTGAATGATTCGTTTTCATATAGCATTTTTACACTATCCTTTTAATGAAGTCTAGTTGACACAGAGCAATCAGGAAATGCAAACACACGTACTCATACGTACTGATGGCAATGACTCGTGGGTGAAGGTTAGTGTTGATAACACTGGCACTTAAAAACAACTGGTCTGAATTACAAAGTGTGTGGCGCCTTACAGCCACAGCGAATCCATTGCTAGAAGTATGAGATGCGAGTTCGGTTGCTGGTAGTTCAGAAAACACACTGCCCCCCCAACACACACACACACACACACACAAAGACACAAACACACACACACTCGTACTCATGTCAGTGTTACTGTATATATGGTAAACCCACATTCCGATAAACTAACTGGCCTTTTCTAT
This sequence comes from Parotocinclus maculicauda, assembly GCA_034780255.1. Lineage (NCBI taxonomy): Eukaryota > Metazoa > Chordata > Actinopteri > Siluriformes > Loricariidae > Parotocinclus > Parotocinclus maculicauda. Next base: position 1,035 of record JAUZSU010021002.1, read on the forward strand.
AATCACTCACTGTGCAGAATGTCACTGCATGCGTCCCTAAATGAAGGAACTTAAGGCAAAAATAAGCACATCTCAGGGACCGTAGTATAATTTAGATTTGTTTTTGTGTCCGGTGTCATCCGAGGGGTGAGGTACTTAATCATGTAGCAGCTTAACATGTCACTGATTGACAGTCACCGCCGAAAGCTTAACGGAGGATTACAAAAATCACTTGATTCCCTTTACAATACAAGTGTGATAATACCTGAAAATAGAAGGGTGTGCTGAAAAGGTTCAAGTGCAAAAATGGTGAGGACCTGACCAATAAGCAATACCTAACAAATCTTTGAGCAAATGCTGTTACCAGCGTGCTACCCTTTTAATTTTCTCTAAGTTGCTCAGATAGAAATCTCTAATTTCTATGACTTGTGCTTTTCATGGATCTCTTGTTAGCTGAGAAACATTGCGTCGCCCCTTGCTAAATCATTTACGTATATTTATTTGGCTTACATTGTTACCAGGATGCACTCGTCTATTCATACTCTACTCGTTAGAGCAGTACAAGCTCAAGGGTTTCTCTGGCAGTCGTCGAGATTGAACACACAACCCTCTGGTCACTAGCTAGTCACTGCAGATATACATATAAATTGTGTACAAAACTAAGATTCCTTTCACCATTTATCTTAATAATTCATCATTGGGTGTTATTGCTTTCAAGCAAACAAATATTGAGTGGATATTTTTGGCCACCCTGTAGAGCTCAGGAGGTCAGAAGACTGATCGTACAGGGTGCGAACATATAACGTGCTAAAAAAGTATAAATCATAAATAGATCCAGAAAAAGATGGAGAGCACGCTCAGAAGATGATCACTTGTTCTCTATAAGGATCTGGACCTTGTGGACCAAGTCTCGAGCCATCACTAGAAGTCGCGGGACATCGTGTCGCTCAGCCATTTCTGAAACAAGAAACGCCTTCCTTAGAAAATACGTTATAAAGCGGTACAAATGCGTCGTCGATCGAGCCGTCTTACCGTTGAAGAACTTGATGATGTCGGTAAAGTCCATATTGTTTTCCAGAATGATGTCCCTGTATAACTCGACCAGTGCCAAGGCGATAAAGAGAACAAAGTGGCCAGAGGAGATGGTCCGGGCTGACCAGATGGTCTCCCATACAGAGAACACATCATCATACACCATTTCTTAAAAGAGATCAAATTCAAAATAGAAAATTCAATGTATGTTTTATTTCGAAATTGGCACAGTTTTTAGATCAGTGTTATTTCCTACATCCACAAGAGGGCGCTTTATTGTTCAAATCTTTCTCTGTATCAGACATCCCACCTAAACCTTTCCTTTGTGCGTCTTTCCGAACGATCTTACCTCTCTTAAAGTCTAAGAGGAACCAGCGGTAACAGAAGTAGAAGTGTGTGTAGTCCCCATTCTGCTGCATCAGCTCAAAAAGTTCAGAGTCAAGAATCTAAAAATACGTTCAGAAAAACTGTAAGGTAAAACCACCTTTGCTTTACTCACTGAATCGAAAAGAAAACATGTCTCATGCGGTCGTACTTGAATGAGTGAGCGCATGTTGGCAAAGTGCTTATCCATTGCGCCCCCGTGTGGGAAATTCTGGTTCATTCTTTTCATGAGCTCTGAGAAGCAGCTAAAAGCCATGGCCTCTAAAAAGAAAGAAAAAAAAACTATGAGTCAGATCATGAACTCCGGAAATACAGTTGGACAGCTGAGCATATTGAAAGTTATTTATAGGCAGCGGGGAGCTTGGTGTTTACCTACCATCGTCAAGAATAACAAGTAGAGGTGCAAGCAAGTCACACATTCCCTGCACATAGCCGATATCTAGATGCTGCCAGACATAGCTAAGAGGAGAAGCGCGAATGCAAATGTTGGAACTGCAAGCAAATGTTGTCTGACATTCTTATGAGGGCGAATGCAAATGTGTCCTGATTTACCTGCACATGATGTTGCGCAGTTTCTCCAGATTGGCAGTGGTGAAGTACCAGAAGTTCCGATCGCACCGTTGGACGTCTTTGTCAATACGGTGCAGGTTGAGGGTGTACAAGTCCAGCAGCTCTTGCTACAAGAGATATTTCCAAAATACATGCATGAACGTTTAACTACAGAGATCCCCACACAAGCAAATTGTTTGATTTGCGATGGACTGGCGTCCCATCCAAGGAGCACTTGCACTTGCACCTGGGTCCAGTAAATTCTGGGCTAGACCCCCTGCAAGCCTGACCAGGATAAGCGGTCAAAACGGAGTGCTTGAGTGGTGAGCCAGGTTCAATTCCTGCAAGTGCTCCCAGTTAAGTGACAGGAGGCCAGTCAGGAGATCATCCCCCAGCTCTGATGCCTACAGTTACCCCCATGTTCAAAATATGTGCAGACCAGAAAAACTGGCTATGAAATTAGACTAACTTACAGAGTAAGTGGTCCCGATGGACGACACTGGGGACGCAACATCGTTTTTGAGTTCTCCTCCCACTCCTAGAGAGTCTGGTTTGGGAAACAGGCTCTCCATTTCTGGCTCTTCCTCAGACAGGGCCGATTCGGTGGCGTCCGGGCTAGTGTTCTGTCCTTCCTCGATGGGCAACTTCAGAGCGGGCATAGCTAATGCCACCTTCTCCGGTGGCATTGCCAGAGCCAAAGGAGGACCTAATGTAATCGGAACTTTGACCAACATATCCTCAGCAGGCATGTAAACCAAAGAAGTGGGGATTTCCTCCATTTCAAGAGCAGATGGGGAGTCATCAGAAGTATCTGGAGATTGCGTTGATAAACACATGGGTTCGGGCATTTGTTTGAATAGTTCCTTGGATCTGTTGGGATCAGAGGCCCAGCTGAATATACTTTGAGTGGGTGGATTCTCAGCAACAGATAAGTTGTTCGTTGGCAGCTGTGCTTCAGAAGGAGGTTGAACAAACTTTGTGTCTCTTTCAGAAGATTCCCTGATCACTGATTCCCCACTGGTCATTACCGAAGCAGGCATTGTGATGGTTGCTTTGGCTTCTTCCACAGAATTCTCTCTAGTCAGTGCTTTAAAAGGTTCACTCATCGTAGAGGTTTCGATGTTTGCTGAAATTGCTAAATCTATAGTATTATCGTTAACGTCAGACTGAAGCTTTCCCTGAGGCTCGGTCACTTTTTGTGAGTCCCTGATTCCCTCTAAGGATTTGGTCACATCTTCAGCAGAAGCTTTGACTAACGACTGAACATTTTGCTCCCTTGCTTCGTTGCTGTCTGGGGTTTTTGCCTTGATTTCTCCAGTTTCAGAAATCTTAAGCTGAGATGTTTCGTTTGGATTTTGCTTATTCTCCTGAGAGTCAGTGCTGCTACTTTCTTTGGCATCAGAATAACCTAAAATATCAGTTTCCTGAGCTTTGATCATCTCATCTCCTGAAGATAGGTCTCCTTTGTGTGATTTAATGACACACTCTGTCTTTGTATCCACTTCATCCTTCTCCATAACAAGATCTTTCTGCTTTGCATCCAAACCTTCCTTCTCAGTGTCCACAGCCTCTTTTTCAGCGACAACATCCTCCTTATCCGTGTCCACATCATCCTTCTCTTTGTCCAGGTCCCCCTTTCCAGTGTTTAGCTCATCCCTGTCCCTGTCCAGGTCTCCCTTCTGATTCTGTAGTTTCTCCTTCTCTTTATCCAAACCATTCTTGCCATTAACTGGATCCTCCGTTCCAGTTACAGAATCATCCTTTCTCTGGTCCAGATCTTCTTTGCCAATGTGCAAACCATCTTTTTCTGTCTTAAGTTCCTCTTTTCCTGTGGCCAGCGGCAATAATTTCTCTTCTTCTGTTTTTTCTTTGAGTTTGCTTTCAGCACTAGAGTTGGGTTGTTCTCCAGTAATCGTGGCTGATGTCTCTGGTGGTGTGGTTTTTGTTCCGGACTCTTGTGTAGAAGCATCCTCTGTGCTTGGGGAACAATCTGAGAGTCCAGATGTGACCGAGAAGTTCCGAGAGGATGGATGGCCAGAGTCCGGAGAGCTAGTACAGTTGGGAAGGGTACCGTTTGGAATTTTGGGCTGCGGCTTTTCATCTTTCGGTTTAGGTTCCGAATCAATCGGGTCAACCTCATCGACAGAACCGAACACCTGTAGAAAGTAAGGACAGCTAGAAGTAAAACGAATGTTGTTCAAGAATGATTTGTGGTAAGAAAATCTTAAAGTCTGTATATGGGGGCACACCTGTGTGCTGCTGTTCGAGTCAGAACAGGCATGGCTCTGTTTCTCGGAGCTGCAACTATGGGATAACTGGATTGAAAAAACAAGACAAGACTTCTGGATTATTGCTGGAATGACTTTCCAGCCAGATAGCCATAATAGCCAAATGAGGAACAGTACCACAAGACCACGTCTTACATCTGTGCTAATGGTGGAGTCCTGCCGTGAATCTCGATCAACGCTGGCTCCAGAGGCACACTTGGCAAGAGCAACAGCATGCTGCTCCTTCTCTCGCTGCCTCACAATGGCTTCACAGCCCAGCCATTCGCTCATGGTCTGCTCATAACAGGCCCGAACCTGCTCGTCCACCTGCGAGAACACAGCAAACCCGGGAATGCCAAATCCTGAAACCCGAACACCGTTATGCCATTCTGAAAGGTAGGAGCGTCCTAAGGAGCGTACCTCCATTCTCTCACCGGGAGTCATGGTGAAATGGTAGTGGCCTAGCAAGAAAGGCCACACCTCCTTACGCAAGTTGGGGTCTACTCCACCGTAATAGACGAGTCGGAGGAGCTCTGCCTCCTCATAAGCCTGTCAGGAAAGTAAATGTTCATAACTGGTGACTTATTACAGCTGAAACGCAGAAGAGCCATTTGGATTTCTGCGTGCTACTTGTGGAAAGAATGAGGTATGAGTTTGCTTAAGTCTCCTCACAGAACTATCTTGAAGAAACCTTTTCCAGACTTCTTCAGTCAGCCCTCCTTTGGCACCGTGAGGAATGTCAGGCTCGATGATAGTGGGGTTGACCAGAGCGGACAGATGCGTCCGTACAGTCGACAGATGACGACAGTAGGCCAGCCCTAAACGGCAGAAAGTTACGCAGTCTTGAAAAGGACACTTTCTAAAAGGTTTTTCGATCTTCATTAAGAGTGACGTTACGTACAGCCGTAGAAAGCCCGGGAGATGATTTGGTACTTCATGGTCTCGCAGAGTAACTTCAGAGGGGCTCTGCACAAGGTTCAAATGTTACAGTGTGACCGTTTTGTAATTGCACGCCTGTGTATGCTTTCGAGCTGGCACGATTCGAACCGACCTGTCGTGGTTGCACCCATTGAGAAGTCTACCATCCGAAGAGTCGTTCTGAGAGCAGGAGGAGCAAGAAGACTTCCTCGGGACAGGCTGCCACATGCTCATGCTTTGCTCCATCAGGTCCGGGCCAACTGCATCATTATGACAATAACCAAAATGTCAGGCGTTGGCGTGCGTTCCTTATCAACACACCATCATATTTAGTACCTGTGCCACCTCTATAAATTTTTCCCATTCCAGTTGTTGCAACTGCTGACTAGATACTGTAGGTTTTTAGTTGTGGGGGCTCCCCTGGCCAGCGTAGGGCATAGCCCCAACCGACATAGCCCCAACCGACATAGCCCCAACCCTGAGGAGCACAGGAGACTCTGGAGCCCATCCCTGACTATCCTCGAGTATTCTGAAACACACAAAATCATCTGTATCCATGTTTTTTGGCTTCCTAACACTACAGCATTTTGTGTGTCTCCAGATGTTCAAGCCTTGCCAGGGATTGGCTGTCAAGTATCCAGTGGACATTGGGGTGGGAGCTGGGTCAGTCCTATAACTTGAAGCCAATCAGTGGTGACACAACTCTAAGCCCATTTGTATTTACAGTACTGTACAAAACCCACTGCTGGTCATTTTAATGATCTGAACTAATGGTGACCTAAGACTTTTGCACAGTGCCATATATATATATATATATATATATATACTGGAGACTACTGGAATGAGCTACATACCAAACTCTTGGCTGCCTGGATATATTATTCGAAAGACATAATCCGTTGCCTCGTCATCATCCTTGTCGGAAAAGGATTCGCATGAGCCGTGTGGGCTTCTTTTCCGTAACTTTGGAAAAACTTTTCCCTGTTAAAAGCATAAACAAAGACACCTTGTCGCTGAGCAAGTGCATACCTAATATCAAACACCATCTACTACTGCTACTCTTCATATTCACGCCCACCTTTCCCCTTTGGGACCACAAAGGAGGATCTAGCTGACCGTGTGGAAGGAGCCCCGTCTCCAGACATGTGAGGAACTGCAGGAGATGGCCTCCTTTCGGAAAGCGAAACGGCGGCCTCTGGATCCCGTCCTGGCTCACCAAGACCACGGTGCCACCACTGTCCACTGGAACGAGTTAAGAGGGAATTTTGCACGTAAGGAAGATGCAAACGCAAAACGGATAATGAGGTATCCCAAAGTTGTTACCTTGTTGGTGGCAATGCAGGTAGACAATTTCCTCTAAGCGAATGGTCATGGCGAAATCCCAGTACACGCTATGACAGGAACGGATTGGGTAACGTGAATGCAAAGCCCTAAGGAAACAGTAAAACCGTGTTTTTAGATATTTACCTTCGTTCGTAATCAAACTCTCCCATGTTGCCGTTCATAAGCTGGTTCGGTGTCCACTTCAGCGTCATGAGCTCCGCAGTCTGATGTAGAGAAAGGTATCCTGGAATTGCTTCCATGTCATCTGTCTGCAGGAGCAGAAAGAACGAGACTCTGCTCAGTGTGGTCAAAAATCCATTGGTGTCAATGGAAAAAAAATCACATACTGGCTGCACTAAGACGTTGTTCTTGCCAAACAGCAGCGTGGCTCTGGAGTTCTGATGGAGAGACTCCACGTAGTCCCGAGCACACAATGATGGCCTGTCGTCCATACTCCCACTCGACTGCCTTTTCTGAATCTAAACAGTTCAGAACATGTGAGGTGTGCTTCCATCTGCCATAAACACTGCATTTAGAATAAAGATCGCAGTACTAACGAGTGCAGGGCGCTTGGTCGGAGAGTCCTGGCGGCAGTGGCCGCTGTGGATACGGTGCCTCTGCACCAGCTCGTCAGCCGAAGGATCTGTCCAGAAGTGGTTCGCTGTCTTTGCTTTGGTGTATTCTAAAGCACAGGGACCAACTGGAAGAAACAACATGGGACATCTTCATATAACGGGATCGTAACTCTTAAATGTCACAGGGCAACACTGTAATAATCTGGCAACATCCTGATCAATCGGATCTTCTGATTTTAGACACTTTGGTGGGTACAAACTTTTCCCCCTGGTGTTTTATGGTAATAAAGGTTTAATAAACATTTAATATGTTACATAGCACGTCTTGTCTTGTAACATAGGGCATGTTCGTTTAATCAGACCAGCCGGTTATTAGGACCAAAACCATCATGTCCCAATGTGGTCCCATTAACCGGAATCGACTGTATTTAATTAATTAAGCACCAGCAGGGAGCTGGTTTAATGGATTACTATTTTGAGGAATAAAAAGGATGGGTCAGGATGTTGGAAGCCACTTACACAAGGACTTGGGAACTTAGCAGGGGTATCAACGGCTATATAAAGAACTGTAATAACAACAATACCCAGTAATGATGCCAGAATCGGACCGTCAACAGGATCCCTCAGCAAGGCGTCCCGCTCATAGAACTTACTGCAATGGAACAAACCCATAAGCAAGGCAGCAAAATAAACCATGATATGCAAAGGTATAAACAAAAGCTTCTTAACCTGCTGTTCTCCACCAAGTACAGGACTATCTTATCGAGAACCTTCTCAGTCAGAGCCGTGCGCACCCACAGATGCTTGATGGCCTGGGGGGAGAGTTTGGATGTACGCGACTGCTTTCGAGTTCCTTCCTGGCTCAACTGGGATTGGCTCTGTCTGGAACTTAACGTTTAAACCATTTAAATAAGTCTCTATTTTTATGCACTCTACAATCGTCTGTGATCATATCAGACACTTTGGAGGTCTCACTTGATTTCGACGAGCTGTTCCAGCTCCTGCACCTTCTTGCACAGATCCTCAGCAGGCGTGAAGACCTTTCCCACCTTCAGGAACAGCGCCGCCAATTTGTTACTGCGCAGGAAGCCGGCGGCGCGCCTCTTCAGCCCGTGCAACACGCAAGCTTCGACCACAGCTAAGAAAATGTCATATAACATGTGCACTATTAATAAACTTATTGATTTAAGATTTATTGACTTAAAAAAAACAGGATCCATCCTTCCATCTATTATTTTCCGCTTAATCCACACAGGGTCGCGGGCCAGCCGGTGCCCACCAGGCAACTCTGGGCGCAAGAACAGGAACAACCCTAGACGAAGTGCCACTCCATCATCGAGCACACACACAGTCACACACTATGGGTCACTTTAGAGACACCAATGTACTTAACATGCATGTCTTTGGACTGTGGGAGCAAAGTACCCGGAGTAAACCCACGCAGACACGGGGAGGACATGCAGACTCCACCCAGAAAGTACCCAGGCCGCCCCACCCTGGGATTGAACCCGGGGCCTTCTTGCTGTGAGGCAGCGGTGCTACCCACCGAACCCCAGTGCCGCCCAAAAACCAGGATCCTCGTCTCTCAAACTCTCTCTTTCCCTGTCTTTATTGTGCCCTGATCCTGTTACAAGCAGGTCGGTAGGTGGAGGTGGCAGAGCGTGACATTTCAGTGTGTTGACACACTTGTATCAGTCAGAATAATAAATGTCAACGGTCATTAACCGCCATTATGGTGTTGCAGGCATTCCATCACCGCCCACTAACTGGACAGCCATCACTACTTCAGACCTGTTTTTGTATGGAGCCAGTTTGCACCGTGGGTCAAGATGATATTGCTTTGGTATACAGGCAAGCACCGTTTACCGACCACCCGATTACGGTCCGTTCACTTCTGGATCTACAGAGTTGCAGCCCTAAACAGCCAATCAATGCTCTGGATCTACATGCAGATCCGAGAGTTCATTTGGATTAGAAGTTGTACTAACTCGGTTAATGTGTTTAGAGACTTTTTTTGTATGAATGACTTTCGACTTATTTAAACCAAGCTGTAAGTTGATTGCACGTACCTGTCCTATTGTAAGTAGTACTCCTTTGTTTATCACCATTCTCTCTAACCTGTAAGTCTATAAACTAGTTTGTATTTACTCGTCGAGTCTCTGTTCGGCCTGGTTGATTTTCTGTGTTGTTCGTAACACTGTCAATCAACACTACGACAAGAGCGCAATCAAAATGGCTGTGGTCTTTATGCTTAGTTTATCCAACACTTAACCTGCGAGACCCGACCATTTGAGATAATCGCCGTCATTCGTTATTCCACCTGCGAGCTGTCGCCATGTTTTTCCTCATCAGCTTCCGAAAATAAGGGAACCCCTGCGTACCTTAGGCCAGACTTTTTTTATTGCTTGTTTCGCAGATCCGCCGACGATCATATTTGAAGAATACAAAAAAAACCCTTTTTTTTTGGTATTTCGCGGATCCGCCGCAGTACCAGTGGTTAAAATAAAAAATAAATCTATATTTTTTTTAGCTTTTTCCACCCTCCGGTGGAGAGCCAACAGTATTGTTCTGTACATTAAAATTTTTTCCCCAGATTCACTTTCATTTAATTGTAGATTAAATAAATTTTATTTTTAAATAAACATTTATTTTTATTTCTTCCTCCTTCCTTGTATTGATTCCACATAGTCCTC
>JAUZSU010021013.1:0-10753 GCA_034780255.1 Parotocinclus maculicauda
GCGCTTTAGCCACTTCCGCGATTTCTTCGCCCCCTCGCGTGCGTTGGAGCTCCCGCTCACGCTCGCCCTCTGGCGCTGCGGCGTCCTTTTCCACTCATTGCAGCAGCACTTTGTGTCAGAAGTACACTGTCCGACGCTCTTGCGCTTTATTAAGTAGGACTCTAGTCGTGGCTGGCTCGAGGTGTGCCCCGACTAGAGTAACCACCGGGTTAAGACGCACTCTATAAGACGTTTCCCGGTTTTGTTTTTTTATTATTGCATGCACTTTTCCAGCTCACCTTTTAGAGCTCACTTCCTCCCTCTGGCGTTCGGATTACCTCCGTGCCTTGCCTTTAAAGTGACATCCCAACCGTGCTATAAGCACGCTTGCCCCGACTGACGCTTTAGCGTCCTCTCGCGACTAAACTCGCATGTTGCTCCCAAATTGGGACGCAACTTCGGCGCGCCCCTTCATCCTTTCGGTTTCGTTATGTTAGGAGTTTTACGCTCCGCTCTTTATCACCTTTTGATTGTTTTATATTATTTCCCCATTCTTATTATATGACGTGGGATATAATCATCCTGCATATTGGGTCCTAAAAATAAAAACACCACCTGCTATCATAACAAGTTGCTCATGTTTGTTACCCAGCATGAATTGTGCTTGTCAAGTCATATGTTTAAATTGAGGATATTTAAAATGAAGCAGCTTTCGATTATTTCGTTTTCATGTAATAATTTAATTAACACTTTTACCTTTACCTTACAAGTAATTGATCATAATGGAATATATATGGAATAAATTTTAATTTGAAGTACCGAGTTACTTCAGAGGGAAAAGATCCTGCATGGGGATTTTATTTTGATGTACCGAAACATGGAGAAAAAGTTGTTACTGTAATCATTCATAATTATTAATTGTATGATTTTTCTTTTATATTCTTGTATATTCTTTTGTTTTCTATTAATAAAAATTAATTGGTTTAGGTTTATGGTTTATCATGTCCAGTTCATTATTTTATCATGTTGTAGAATACCATGCATTAAGTGAGTAGCAACCATGACTAAAAGAGACCATTCTAAATATGCATCAGATTAGTATGTGCAGTAGTGATCTACATACACAGTCAGTGACCTAATAAGTAGCCCCTTATATTGCATTTTCACCTCAAATTACATATTCGTTAGTGCAAGCCGACACAATGAATGTGATACTTTGCTCATTTGATAGAAGCAGTCATCCATGTATTCCTATAGCAAGTCAACTTGTAAATATCCATGTTTTTTCTAGTTACTTGCATATTTTACACATGCAAGTGGACAAGGGGTGAAATCACACTCTGAGACTGCATTTTTTCTGGTTGATTTCACCAAGTGTGGCTTCCAAGCTGTGATCTGGCTATTACTGAGGAGCACAAAGAATGTCACTCTTTACCTACTCTCCTGTCCAAGTGAAAGATAGAGCAGCAGGGTTATCTGGACCAGAATCCTCCTGTTCAGGCTTATGGATAGAACCAAACAATACCAAGCGTCTAGTTCTTTCATGTCTTATCTTCCTACTGACAGCTAAACATTGTGTGAGCTAAAGAGAATCTGCAGTATTTATTGTTTATCTCTGTGCACATGAGCATGAGCCATTTGTTTTCTGAGAATATGAAGTGCTAAATGCAAGAAATGTGTATTTCTCCTTGTTTATGGGTTAAAACTAGGTTTATTTTACACTAAAATGTATATCAAAGTACTATACACTACTGTAACTCCCATATGTTACAACAGTAAAATATTCACTCCACAACACACGCATTCACGTATTTACTTTGCTATTAAACTGAACTGGAATCTATTTTAAACATACAAACTACAACTTCTTGGTAAACAAAATAAATGACAAATCACCTTTACAGTGGAATTGCTACAAGAGACAAGCAGTATGTATCTTATGTAGCTCCGTGCAGCTTAGGGCACCTGTCCTCACTGTGGGAACTACTGGTTTAGAGAGATGGGAGTTCAATGCCAGTTGTCCTGAAAGTTACTGTTTAGATAGGGTAATAGATGTGATATTTTAATAAAAGTGGATCTGTTGAGGAGGACTGTGTTAACTGTTCCCAACAGTGTGTTAAGTTTAATTTAATTAATTAAATTAATTTCATATCTATAGTAATATACACAACAAAGTCACAATAGTATTCGGTTTAATACTGGTATTCTTCCTACTTCAAATGTACATGCAAGAGTCCTTTTACAGCACATGTGTATGCAGCTCCGGTCTGGGCAGCAATGGTTCATGTGCTTTAATTGCTTAAATTTCACACCAGGTGCCTTTATAAGTATGACAGGCTAAATTCTGTTTTCCAGTATTGGCAACCTTTAGTGATTTGCATAGCATAACCGTTATTACTGAGTGGCATATAATTAGTACCAGACGACTGGCCAACTGGTCCCCAAACAATTTAATGATCCCATTATAAATTCTATTTCATGTCATGTAGCTGTCATTATTATGATGAATGATGTTTATGTGGTGTGCTGCTTCTCATTTTAATATGGTATAATTTTGGAGCATGACACTAAACAGCTGGGTGCTTTTAATGGATTTTCAATTGCAAATTTGAAAAGTAAGAGATGGAAATACACCATGTTCCCGACCCCAGATAATGGCTAAAACCCTAATTCTGAGAATCATTACAGTATTATCTAAGTTTGGGCACACAGTTCAAATTATATGTTGATGTACTTAATGGAGATGGAAAAGGAGCAAGATTAATTACATTTACTTAAATTTGTATGTATGCTTTTTAAAACATATGGGGGGTAAATCCATTAGTAAGATGTTTAAAATTGTCAATGGGTCTGTAAAATATTAAAGAATTTATTATTTAATGATACTTTATAATTGTGGAAATAATAAAATAAACTGTCATTTAAACAGTGGTAACCAATCCCTAGACTGTAATCTATATGTTACAGTATTTCACTAAAGTGAGTACACCCTTAAGTGAATACGGCCAAATTGTGCCAATTAGCCATTTTCCCTGCCTTATATCATGTAACTCGTTAGTTTGACAAGGTCTCAGGTGTGAATGGGGAGAAGGTGTGTTAAATTTGGTGTTGTCGCTCTCACACTCGCTCTGTAGCACGGTGGTCAAGACCATACAGCGGTACAGGTTCCACTCCGAACAGACCTTGCCATGGTTAACTAAAGAAGTTGGTTACCCAGAGATTGGATTTTGAAAACAGACATAGGGGTGCTGCCAGCATTGCTGCAGAGGTTACAGGGGTGGGGGGGTCAGCCTGTCAGTGCTCAGACCACATGTCACACAATGTATCAAACTGGTCTGCATAGCTGTCTCTTGTAAAGATGGTGCACAACAATAAGTGGTGGCAATGTCATGGTTTGGGGTTGCATGAGTGATGCCGGCTGTGGGGAGGTACAGTTTATTGAGGGAACCATGCATGTACTGTGACATACAAAAGCAGAGCATGATCCCCTCCCTTCAGAAACTAGGCCGCAGAGCAGTATTCTAAGATAATGACAACCCCAAACACACCTCCAAGATGACCAACTGCTTCGCTAAAGATACTGAGTGTAAAGGTTGAGCATGTCCCCAGACCTAAACCCTATTGAGCAGATGTGGGAAGTTTTCAAATGGAAGGTGGAGGAGTGCAAGGTCTCTAACATCCACCAGCTCTTTGATGTCATCATAGATGAGTGTTAGAGCATTCCAGTGGCAACCTGTGAAGCTCTAGTGAACTCCATGCCCAACAGAGTTCAGGCAGTGCTGGAAAATAATGGTGGCCACACAAAATATTGACATGTTGGGCACAATTGATCAAGATTCACGTAGAGGTGTACTTATTTTTGTTGCCAGCGGTTTAGACTTTGAGTTATTTTGAGGAAACAGAACATTTACACTGTTTACATTGTTATACAAGCTGTACACTGACTATTTTCCATTTTATCAAAGTGCCATATCTTCAGTGTTGTCCCATGAAAATATATAATACATTTTTGGTGGATTTTACTGTTGTTTACGTTACACAAAAAGTTTATTGAGCTTAAATACAGTTTACTCCTCCAAGTACTGAACTGTGTGTTATGTAAGGCAGAGTTATCTGTCCTTGAGCTCTCTCTCTGGATTACGACCTGATAAGAATCAGAGAAGACAGGGGAGTCTGCCACCAGAATATATAATCTCTTCCCAAAATCAATTTCTTCACCACCAGTAATCAGTGAACAAAGACCATTTATGGCACAGATGTTTCCTATGTTAGATGGTGATAATAAATCAGCCCAAAATGGGACAGTTCGCCAACAACATAGTGTAACATTTAGAGGTTTAAAGGCATTCCTTAAAAGCTGAAATCTATAGCGCATAAAACAGACTTTGAGTTGGACAGAAATTAGATGATGTCATGAATTTTCTAGTTTAGTGATTATTTAATATCTTATTTATGATATGTTCCAAACAAAATGCATTATTAATTAATGGTTTACTTTTATTTATTTCCTATCCCTATGTATTATAATATTTGAGGTACCTTCCAGTTGTTCACATTACTGGATCCTTGTTGTTCTTTTGTTATTTGAAATGGTGCCAGTCTGGCTTGTTTTATTGCCCAATATAGAAAGTTTTATTGTCCCTTTTCCTATTTCATTATTTTATCCTTATTTTGTTCCTGAGATTCCTTTCTTTATCAACATAACTGTTGTCCTTTTGTACAATGGTGCTTGCAAGTTTGTGAACCATTTAGAATTTTGCAGTTCTATATTTTAAATATGGCCTAAAACATCATCAACTATCTTAGCAGGCATGTGCATGCTTGCCCGTTAGCTCACTTTAGCTGAACTAGAGATTGTTTAAACTCAGTTTGTGTGTCAATGTCTGACATCAAATTAAAAATGCACTGTTTTCGTTGACAACCAAAGACGGCAAACCACCTAAACACATATTCATCGTGAAGCATAATGGTGGCAACATTATGCTATGGGGTGTTTTTCTTTATTGAGTACTGGGAGGTTAGTCAGGACTGAAGGAAAATGAATGTTGCCACCATTATACTTCTGAAGAAGGGCAGGTAGTGACCCCAATTACACTACTAAAAACAATCACGTGTCCTCCTCGTGTCTACCTGGGTTTAATCCGGGTACTATGGTTTCCTGCCACGGTCCAAGGACATGCGTGTTAGATTAAGTGCCCCTTGTGTGTGTCCCATGATGAATTGGTACCATGTCTAGGGTTGCCAACTTGGCACTGGCCTTCCCATGACCCTGAAAAGAATTAAGCAGATAATGTGAATCAATGCCTTATGAACGCTAATTCGTTGATTTAGTTTTATCTAACTTTTAAAAACTAGACAGAAGAAATACAGTACAACAATTACGTTACTTCAGACCACAATCAATAGATGACTGGATAATTTAAGGAAATATCCCACATGACTCATAACAGTGAGTTACTAGGTTTCTGCTGTCTTCTCAGTTAATGTCAGTGGTAATCACACACATGGTAGATAGTAATTAAGTTGGAGTATTCATTGAATACTGCTAATTTAAGGTAACTCAGCATATCTTGCATTAATCTGTGCAACAGATTACAAACCAGTGCACAGACTAATCTAAACGGTCCAATTCTAAAAACCAGCAGGGGGCAGCAGTTAAGTATTCTCTGGAATGAGGCACTAAGTACTGTACTGCTGTTCAGCACATCATAGCTAGGGAGATTAGAACAGTGCCTTTCCACATAGAAATCAATTAAGTAAATCCATATGAGCAATCTGTTTATTCCCTGTACTCTATTTTGCCTTGTGCAGTGATGTTAATTGGTACAAATATACTTTTTTGGCTATTTGCACAAAGGTCAATGTTTAGATTAGATGTTGTGTGAAAATGGACAGTATAAATAGTAATGGGCAGACATTCTCAAAATTTGGCTTACATTTAGGCATGATTAAGAATAATTGAGAACTGGGTTGTTGAGAACAAGAAAGTTTTCCTGGATGGGTTAAGGGCTAAATGCAATGGCTGTGAAGCTAACTGAAAAAAATGTAATTGTCTAGTCATGATAGCAATTGAGACTAAATTGTGCATAAACAGATGAAGAATGCCTGTATGGATGCACTATGCTATTTCTCCTCCCCTCGCTCTTTCCAGCCCTCCCCTCTGCTGAAACTCTGTGCATGTGTACCCTCTCACATAGGAGCACACTTCAAACTAGCAGCATAGTGGGTAAAACTTGCCTCTCCTCCTCTCCACTTGCACACTATCTCAACCAGACATTTCCCTACTCTGGGGTCTTGAGGAGCATCCACTGGCCACACAGTCTGGAGTTAGGACTGGAGCTGAGTGGCACACGTGGGTGCCTGGGGGTACCCGGCCCATGCCAGCCAATTGCCGAGGGCACGTGGGAGGTGGGGAACTGGAGCACAGAGGTGGAGGAGCCAGGGGGCTGGCATGAGTCAGGACAAAACGGCATGCTGGGCACGGCGTGGGAGACTGAGGGTTTGCAGACTTTGGGCATCGTGGTGATTGTGTGTGCCTCTTTGAAGCTGCTGCACCTGCTCGGCCTCATCAGCTTCTCAGAGGGTAAGTGAGGAAGTGGGATGAGTTTTTGATCACTGTCTGTGGGTTAGAGTCAAAATATGGTGGAATTGTCTTAAGGATCTGTTCAGACTGTTTTTCCCCCAGTGAATTTAATAATTGTATGAGTGACAAAGTGGAACTAGTTTTTGGCAGAAAGACAGTGTCTGAGCATTTTTAATTGAAAAACATTCTGGCATGCACTGAGGATTCTCTTGTACTTTCAAGGCATTGTATTTCAATGCAAGATGTAAATAGTCATCATTTAATCAGGCATTTTGTAACTCTCTTTTATTCTGTGCTCCAGCTTTTCATTTCATTGTCCTCTTTTGATCTACATCCTTGGCAAAAGTAAATGCTTTTTGCTTAATAGCATCAGCCAACCAACAAGGTTAAATGAATATCAGGTTGTGAATAGAATATTTGATGTGATGTTTCAAGGTTGTGGTTTTGACTATTCTGAAATATCAGAATGCTTTTTATTTTAGCAAAATACCAACTGTGTTTTATTTTCAGAATTTCATATCATTATTAATTATACTTGAATTAAAGTCATGCAGTGCTTCTAAAATTTATATGCAGGCATTTGTCTGGTTAAACAGAACTATTACAATAAATGTTAACCATAAATGTTTGTAATCAAGTCTTGTGATGTACAATGTGTTCATGTTTTAACTTCATCCTTAGCATCACCTTCGGAACTTTTTTCTTCTTGGTTGTCACAAGCGTGTCCAATACCCTCTGTTGCCATTAATACTTTAGTTTGGGTGAACGACGTCAGATCATACCATCCCAGTAGCTGAAGTGTTTTGATTGGCAAGCACAGACTTATTTTTAATTTATTCTGAGAATGTAGCACCTCTCTATAAGTTTACCCACTTTAGTGTAGTGTTTCCAGCTTCAGACCATGCAGAACCCTCAGCATAATAACACACTTACTGAAGACAAATTAACAAGAGGTATCTTAAGTTACTTCATGTTTCATGTTCACTTAAGTCTTTCGACATAGAGTCTAATTTATTAGGCTTTGTAAAGCATGGAGAAAGTATGGTGCCTTATTATTTAAATTTAAGTTGTTTGAATTTAATGGATTGTCTGTTTATATGCATGCTGTGTGGTATTACTCAAATAACCCAAAATATTAATGGCAACTCTTATTCCAGCACTGCATCTGTTATTTTGCACCAGAAATGAGTGTTATGGTGTAATATTATTACTGTCATTATTATATATTTAACTCTAATGAATAAATGTTTGTGTTAGAGCATAGTTATTAGCTGACTGTGTGATACTTCATTAAGAATAGGGATAAATAGGGCATTAAGAATCCTTCTCCACATACTGCCAAAGTATTCTTATTTCTCTCCTTTACAGAGATCACACCCTGTCTTCCTGTTGCAGTCAGGATCAAATTTAAAAGATTATGTTCCACCTTATTTACACTTGCTTTTTAGTCTAAGAGTAGCTTTTGTTTCTAGGTTGAATGGTAATGATAAGATCTGTCTGCTAAATGATTTAGAAAATACTAACTAATTTAGTTTCATTTCAGTGGAAACAGTGTTCGCATAAGACCCCAAGGGTTAATCCATCATTCTAGGAATGTACTGCATTGGATACTCGTTTATGTTGATTAGGCAAGTTTCTATCTTCTTGATTAAATGGCCTGCTTTTGCAGATTGATCAAAGCTGCAGTGAGTCATTAAATTGGTCATTTAACACCATTACCCAGTAAAACTAGTGAATTCAGGTACTACTTTTAAACTTATTTTCTCAGCTGGAAATAATCTCTTACATATAATACCTAGAAACATGACAGAATGCTGTCAAGGCAGCATTGGCATCCCTCTATAAGCATGTTAAAAATGGAAATCCATTAGTCCTAACTCCTAACTTTGCACGTTCTTAGATCTACAATGGTTAAGGGAATAATTTGGTAATTTTCTTTAAATGTAAGCTAGTTTATGCATACTTTAGGGCATAAAAAAACCTACAGATTGGATTATGAAGTTGTATAATGTGATGGGACATTACCATGACGTAACGTCTGCTGTGCATTTTTACACATTATGTGCGGAAGTCTTTAACCACCAAAAACAATAACTAAACACAGCCTCTATAGGCTGCAGCAGCAAGTGTTTACTGTGACCTCCCATTACCAAGAAATATCTGGCAGCCTCATGATGCCAAGATGACCCTTCTACAGTCCAAAGAAGCTTGATCAAGAAAGGGTAGCAACTAAGAAACCACTTGTTCTAAAGGCAAAAAAGTTGAAAAGCCTAAGATATGCTGAAGCTAACAGAGATTAGAATGGAGATCAGAATGGAATGAAAGAGAGTATTATGGAGTGAAAAACCCAAGTTAGAAATAATTGAGTCCTATCATAAACAATGTTATATATTGGCATTATACCATTGCTAAAGATACAAATCTAATGGTGACCCAAGACATTTGCACAGTACGGTACATTATAGCTTATTCACTACATTTAGACTGATCACAGTGTAATAAGCTAAGGCACAGTGGAACCCAGCAGCAGATCACAAAGATCTCAGCCTGTGACTGCCTGTGAAAAAGTGACTGTCTGAGGAAAGTGACTGTTATGAATCTCAATGAACCATCCTTCTTATTTCTCTTATTTTCCTCATAGCTCCCTAATAAAGGTTTCTTGCATATTCGCAGACTGCAAGGCTCACCAAGAGCCACAGTTTAGCATACAGGCATCAGCATTTTACATGGTCTAACATTAGTTGTGTGTACAGTTTGTCATTGTATTAACACAAACCCTGTGAATTGAATTTATTGTGTACAATCAATCAGACAATCTCAATTGTGGCAATTGCTGTCAGTTTGTGAATATAATTCCTTAAAACACCTTGTGTGTGTGTGTGTGTTAATGAAAAGTTAAGTGATTCTTCAGTAGTAGAAGGTTTGACTAACAGCTGTTCCTAACTCAGATTAATGGCTTACTCAGAGAAATGATGTTGCTTCTAGTGTATTATAATACAGATCTTTGAGTGTTACTCATGGCCAAAAATGATGGAATCGTATGGAATCACACAGAGGATGTTAACCCAGTTACTTTGTACTTTTACTTTGTAATAAACAAATCACATAACAGAAAACAATTTAGTTTAGTAGTTGAACATTCTAGTTTTTTACATTTCCACTATAAATCTTAAATTGGGTTGATACATTTGAGCTACAAACTGATTGGTGGCTTATGGAAGTGATATGCCATTTCAAAAGAAAATCTGTAACTACTGTTTGCTCTGTGACAACATTGAAAGATGACTTCATTGTGTTTAAGCCTATTTTCTATTGGAATGAAAAAAGTGTCCAAAATTTCTATGGCTGGCTATTGAGGTAATGATTGTCACCATTCCCTGGTCCTTGATTTGGCATGCACCCTATATCACAAATCAGTAGGGAACTTTTTACAAGCAGTCATCTTCTTATGTTTATTAAAATGGTAGCTGAACATTCCAGTGCCATGTAGTTGGCAAATGCAGATTTATAAATGATAGCTTAACATTACCTTCTTCCAAGCATCTAAACATCTCTTTACATTTCTTTAGTTCACCAAAACCTTGTGTCCATCTGTTTACGTTAGTCCCAATTTTAGCTTGACATTTTAATATGTAAATCCAATTTCATTCAACCCATTTTTTTGTTTACTCATGTTCCCACCCATTTGTTTTAATTGTTTTTGATGTGCAATTTCTATTGCCTCAGCAAATTGTTTTGAGTTTCATTGTCCAACTTGATATACCCATATGTTTCCCTTTTACCACCCTCACATTTTGTATATACTTGCACGCGTTTAGACATGGCTGACTGGGAAAAAACAACATATTTTGCTACATTCCATGATGGATTTGAGTTTATAAAATAAAACAATTGTTTCAGTTGATAATTGTCTTTTTGGAGCCCCTTTAATTTATTTTGATTTAACATCCCTTAAATTGCTACAAATTGCTGCAAAAGCTGATTAAATATCCTCCAAATGTGGCGATTCCGTACATTTTGCCAGGTGTAGTACTGTATAATATGATATTAATTTATAATAAATAACTGTCGATGACAAACATACACTGCCAGATACAGACAGACAATATCACCAACTTAAATATATATTTAACAAAATAAATAGAATAAACAATATTTGTAAAAAAAAAAAAAAAAAAAAAAAAAAAAAAA
>JAUZSU010021024.1:0-10753 GCA_034780255.1 Parotocinclus maculicauda
AACATCCCGGACGTTTCGGCGTTTGTCCCGTGTCGATATGTCGAAAGCTCTAGGAGGAGATACTGACCGAAAATTGGGGGAATAATAAAAAATCGGATAACAATATATGTGTTGCAAAGCAACACACACAATTATTATACAGGTATGTGCCGTTTAACGACCATCTGATCAAAGTCCGTTCGCTTTAACCACGAAAAAAATTGTTAAAGGAAGTTTTAAAGTCTGTTAACTCTTGCAAAATGTAAACCTCACAGCCAATCAATACTGCAGAACCATGAACAGAGGCAGGAGAATATTACAATTCACTAAAACGCTCACTACCTTACCATTCATGTGCTCATTAACTCATTTTGAACAGAGACTGTTTTAACAACTCGAGTGTTGACTTTTTTGGGAAAACCTACTCAACTATGATTTTCCCTTAATTTGTTATGAAACTGTAAATGGTATTTGTGACTATGAAGTGTATGAGACTGGCCTATTGTAAGTAGTACACTCGTTTGTCTCCTAACTGCCTGAATATTCTTTTTTAATTATAGCTCTATAAACTGGTTCATATTCACTCGTTGAGTCTTTTTCATCTGGCTGATGTTGTGTGTTGTTTGTAACAGTGGCTGCGTCCGAAATCGCATACTTCCATACTATACAGTGCACGAAAGCAGTAGTGTCCCCGAATACAAAGTATGCTTGAAACAGTACTCAATCGGCAGCCTTTTTTAAGTATGCAACCAAAGCACACTATCCTATCCCATGATGCAACTGGAGCAGCGAAGGCTGATGAAGTAAAAATAGTGGACAGCGCTGAGGTGACGGTTCACAAATTTCAAATGAAATATTACAAATAATTATAAATGTTGGCAAATTGGGCTTAATGAAATGAATGGAAGCGATGTTTTGTTGGTGGTGTGACGTCACGCGTCACATGACGTTGCTAAGATGGTGGGTGTAGAGCGTCCGAGGTTCTGCGTATACTGCATACTCGCGTACTTAAGAGTGTACTGCTTTAACGGTCGAGTGGTGCGTACTGAGTCGAATCTGGTGCGGACCGAGTCGAATCTGGTGCGGACCGAGTCGAATCTGGTGCGGACCGAGTCGAATCTGGTGCGTACAGTCAAAGTATGCGATTTCGGACGCAGCAAATGTCTAACAATGCATCTCTTAAGTGCTACGGCTTTCCCCATGACAGGGTCGTAACAGTACATTATTCCCAATGATCATTGTGAATTTTTACTGAAAGAAGAGTTGGTACTCGGGATGACGTGTAGATAGCAGCATTCTACTCATGCTTTCTGTGGCATCTCTTCATACATTTACGTATTGCTAATATCGCATGTTTAATGTAAGGTAATGTGGTCATTGAACAGCACATACCTACGCAGCAAATGTGTGGGAATTTCTATAGAAGATAAACTGTAAGGGGGCACACATGGACAATACCTACCTGGACATAAAGCTGGCACTCAACTGACTAAGTAATCAGGGTCTATGATGTGTATTCAACTCTCTATATTACTCTAAGAAGAAATTTGTAACAGTGCTAACTCCATGTGGTTTATACTTCTAAGTCTAAGCACAGAGCTTTAATTAGTGGGTTACCACATCTTTCACTGAGGCGACTTGTCTCTGTGTGTGTGTGTGTGTGTGTGTGTGTGTGTGTGTGTGTGTATGTATAAAGCCATGTTTAAACAGTGCACGGATGCAGGATGACCTTTGCTCAGACAAGGTTCGAAATACCTGTTGCACACACCTGCTTTTAATACATTTTTCTTTATTCTAGTTATTTAATTCCATTTGTTTTCTGATAGAGCTCTGTGAGGCCTTTGTTTCATCTGTACTCTGTGCTGCTCCTTACTGGAGATTTCTAACGTGCTCACATGGTCTCTCTCATTTTCCTGGGGTGAATTTCAGAGTAAAGCTTTGTGTTTATTAGTTACTTAAGATATGGTAAAGTTGCAAAAGAATATTAACATTTTAAACCTTTCTAGTAACATAGCCAAATTGTCAGGGATTAAAGGTTTGTCTGAAAACATACAAGAAAAAGTGCAGTTTTGCAGCGTTTACATTGTAGAAGTAAGGACAGACTTTTTTCATTGCTTGTTTCTCGGATGTTCCTACTTATGAATCTACTGAGGAGGGAGAAAAAATAAATATAAATAAATGTTTATTTTTCAGCACTTTTTAATTTCTCGAGGACTATGTGGAATTAATACAAGGAAGGAGGAAGAAATAAAAATTATTTTTTATTTAAAAATAAAATGTATTTAATCTACAATTAAATTTATGTGAATCTGGAAAAAAAAGATTTAATGAACAGAATAAAACCATTGGCTCTCCACCGGAGGGCGGAAAAAATCTGGAAAAAGTTGGTGCTGCTGCGGATCTGAGAAATACCAAAAAAATGTTTTTGTTTTTTTTGTATTCTTCAAATATGATCGTCGGCGGATCCACGAAACAAGCAATTAAAAAAGTCTGGCCCTATCTGCTTATCCTGGATAGGGTCACGGGAGAGCCAGAGCCTAGTGAGCAGCATCGGGTGCAAGGCAGGAACAACCCAAGAAAGGGCAACAATCCATTGTAGGGCCACAATTACATTTTTATTGTAAAAACTAAAAGAGCCAAATGATTTTATGTTGGTTACTGAGGTTAATGTCAGGGTTAGGCATAGTATAAGTTAACTATAATAATAATTGTCATGTCAAGGAAACGACCTGATACGGATAGTCAGTGTGTGTAGGTGTGTGCATGGTCATGCCTTTCAATGAACTGAAATACTGTCTAGCACTCGTTATTGCATTGCATCCTGTGCTGCTGGTAAGACCACACCCCTGCATCTCAGTTAATGTTGCGAGTGGGCAGACTAAGGTTTTGGTTTTATTTGATTATATGTTATATCCCATTATATATAGGAACAAAATGCGTATTCCCCAATACTTTTATACTTCTAAGAAAACACAAAAACATAGCTTTATTTATGTGACATTTATTGAACTCTTCCATGCTAAATGAATAAATACTGCACCTTCCTCGTAATAGCCAAGTGTTTTATCAGCAGATCTGTTAGATGAACAGGGTAAATACATCAAATACATAAATGATGTAACAGATATATTATTGTTCCTATGTTGTATAGAGAGATGTTTCATTACATACTGTATACTGGAGTACAGTACATGTAGAAGAAGTAGAACTGGGAAAACAAAAAAGAAAAAAAAGACACCCCCGCCACACAATTTGTTACATAAATATGAATGGTATAGTGATTGCACAATAAAATGTAATCATCTAAATATCATCCATATTACATTATACAATCCCACTGAATACATCACCATCATGGGACATAATCACATTCATGTAGTTATCGATAAATTAAAATGCAAAAGCAGACTGCCGAACAGCTGCCAAATGAGACGTTTCTATGGGAGATATAGGTCCATGTCTGAACACTGCATGCCATGCCAAAGACTGGTCACACACACCACTGACAAGCTCTAGGAACAAGAATTAAGGGAAAAGCTCTGGGCAAATTACTCAGTCAGATCCTGTCTTCTCTGATTCTGGGGGCTTTGTCTCATTTATGTACTTATCGATGAGATGTAAGGGAACACCACGCTTCATCAGCTGTAAGAATGTAAAGCCTCCTGATGAGAGAGAGAAATTAGGTGACACATATTGATACATAGTATCAAGTGCATGTGGAAGAAATATATGTTACACTATACAGCAGGCTAGATGGTCAGTGTCCAAAATGCATCTCCAATATATCAAGGGAAGTATATTTATAAAGTGCACCAGAGAATAATAAAATTAAAGAGAATGATCAGGACAATGATGCAGGCATGGCACAAACAGTGGAGCAGTGAGTATAGTCATACAGCTGATACCTGCACTAAGTTCACCATTCACTGAGAATTTCTTTTTGTTACAGTTATGGGTCATGCCTGTCAAGGAGGGCTAACTGTCAAAAATTTTAAATATAGCACTGTTTGTTTCGGGTCTGTTATAAGTCTTAGTTATTGAGTGTGACTTAAGATCCAAAACTCAAGACAGAGACTAAAGTTTAACTAACTAACTAGTTTAAGAATGCTAAAATATAAACCACCAACTCTTGTATGACCTGGAATTGCAATTATCATTGGATACTGATAAATGTTGAACAAGCTGTCTGATTTGGAATTAGCTTAATATTTAAAAGTTAGGAGTGTATGGAAAATGCTACTAAATAAATACACTGCTTACAAATATTTGTGGATATTTCAAAATACAATTTTTGTGAGCAATACATTTATTGAATTTTATTTAATTGTTAATAGTAGAAACCCAAGAGACTTTATGAATCCAAAGATGATTTAATTTGTTAATATGCGTCCATTTCTGTATTTCTGTCCTGCAACACATTACAACAAAAGTTGAGATAGATCAACATAAAGTTTCTCCATGTTTGCTGACAAATGAGTGAGAAATTATTCAAATGTTTAAAAATAATGTTCCTCAAAACAAAAAATTGTTCTCCTTCTATAGTGCACAATGCCATTAATTGATTCAAAGAATATAGAGGTATTTCAGTGCATAAATGCCATTTGCTCCTGATAAAAGACAAAACACACTACCCAGACTGCTAGCAGCAAGTCCAAAAGAGTAACATATAGTGCCTTTAGGGTGTCAGTTTTCCAGCAGGGACGCCCATGTTTTTAACAAGACAATGCAAGAACGCATTTTGCACACATTAGAAAGGTATGGTTCTTAAGTAGAGGGTACATGTACTGGGATGGTTTGCCTGCAGTCCTGAACTGCTTCCGATAGTGTTTGCAGGGAAAATGTGACAAAATAACACCAGGAACAAATTAATCGCTTGGTATTCTCTGTGCCAAAACATCTTTTCATTCTTGTAAGAAGGAATGAAAACATAAAAAAATTGTAAAATATTTACCGTCCCAACTTTTTTGGAATGTGTTGCACGCCTAAAATGCAGGAATGGAGGTATATTAACAAATGAAATGTTGATCAGACAAAACAGACAAAATATACTGTAATTAAATATAATAAAATGTAATTAAATTAAAGTAAATTTAACAAAAATCAAAGTAAATCTAACGTAAGAAATGGGGCATGTTTTTATTTGCAATTTCGAGTCCCAACTTTTTCTGTAACGTTAATTAAATGTACTTGTAGGCACACTGTACAATGTTAGTAATTTATTAATGGTTTTTATGAGTTGTCTTGTTTTCCCATAAAGAATAGGTTGGATGCAATTAATGGCAACAAATGGTGGGTGCTCATGAACAGGAATGTTGATAACCATCTGGTCTAGACATTTTCCATTTACATATATCTGCTGTCTATGTTTCATCATCTGTGCTAGCAGTTTAAGATATAAATTAATCATAAATGGCTTTACTTGAGGTTGTGGTAGCAAACCCATTGAATGAGCAGATCAAAATAGGACTGATCATGGATTGGTCACACTGTTAAGTGCTAGCAAAGACTTACTTACCCCCTGTATGGGACAAATTAGATGAATCAGTGAGCACTGTTAGTGTGAAAATAGAGTTCACGCACAATGCACTTGGACATGTATGACAGTAGCACTCTGGTTTCTAGGTGATTAGAGACAAAGAATGTTTCCTCATGCAACATCTTAAACCTGCCTTTGCTTTGTGTTATTACAAACTCTCACCTAATGAAACACATGACCTAACTACCTCACTTCTGAAAAAGCAGGATTAGCAAGAGCTGCAGAATGAATGACATAAATAAGCTTCATATGCCCGAAACCATATGAAAGCTTACCTTAGATGAGAATAACACACTGACTATTCCTGAGTGATGACTGGGGGAGAGAAGAGAAGAGGGGTTAAGCCCAGTGTTTTACATGATGGAGTTATGTGTGTCAGGCTACTTTGCTGACTTAGTCATAATAGATTTAACATGGAGGATTAAGACATAGACTGCAGAAA
This sequence comes from Parotocinclus maculicauda, assembly GCA_034780255.1. Classification (NCBI taxonomy): domain Eukaryota; kingdom Metazoa; phylum Chordata; class Actinopteri; order Siluriformes; family Loricariidae; genus Parotocinclus; species Parotocinclus maculicauda. The sequence goes on from JAUZSU010021024.1 coordinate 5,958, forward strand.
ATCTCCATCTTCTGAGAGGGAAACAAGGTGAGGTGGGAATGAATGACACAAAATTCAGTTACATTTATAGTAGATATATGGTATGTGTCCTGAAATGTATTAAATTGTTTAAAATAACATGTCTCTACTGGGCTCATCAGTTCGTTAAAGTCAGGGTGATGAATGAGTGACATCACAATGTAATGGGATGCCATTACAGAGCTGGGTAGGGGTCGCTGTTGCTGTGACATGGATGATTCCCATGGACTCTAAGATGCGGAGTTGGCATATTAGAACACTGTGCCATATGAGCGTAACAGTGCTTATCTCAGAATTATTTTTAATCATTATTTTTGCTAACAGGACAGTTGATTCAGAAATGTAGATGCACACAACAGTGAACAGGGCACCTATGGTATATGAAAATAAAAAGTCACAGTTATTTTCACATTATGACCAAAGTAACTGTAAACAGAGGAAACGTTATCATGTTAATGAAGCTATTATTGATGTTTAATGAATCCATACAAATCTATCAGCACCAATGCTACATCAGCATCAATGACTATTCGGAAGAAGCAAGATTATAATGATACTAGTATAATACATTTTAGAGTGACTATTGAAATCAAATTGAAAACCAAAACAAAGTCAGTTGTGAAATAATGATGGCTATGGTTGGTAAAAGCTGGCTCCTGTAAATTGTAGTTATATGTTCTTACATTTATTGATAGATAGATAGATAGATTTTATTATCTTAAAATGTTATAGAAATGTTATTAAAAATATTATACTTAATCTCATAATGCATCCAATGCTACATATATGTGAGCTGCATAGGTATGTGAACCTCTAGGACTGACACTTAAGTTGAAGTTAAAACTCGTCAGCCAGGTGTTTTTCAATCAATTTGAGGACATTTAGGTTTTACTGGGCATCCTGTTGTAATTAAAAAGCAGGGATCCATCACAGTCTGCAATTCACAGCATGCAGTCGTGGAAGTGTATCATGATTCAAACAAATGAGATTTCTGAGAACCTTGAGAAAATTAGTTAATGATCTTCATCAGGCTGGAAAAAGTTGTGAAACGATTGCTAAAGAGTCTGAAAAGCACCTAACCACAGTTTGTCTACAAATGGAGTAAATTTAAGATCATTGTTACCCTCATTAGGAATGGTTGGTTAACAAAGATTATTTCAAGAGAAAGACATGTAATAGTCCACGAGAACACAAATAAACCTAGTATAAACTGTAAGCAGCTAAAGGAATCTCTCATATTGATTAATGTTAATGAGTCCACCATCAGGAGGACACTGAACATCAATGTTGTGCATGGCAGGGTTGTGAGAAGAAAGTCTCTGTTGAAAAAGAACATTGCGGCACTAATACACCCCCATACCATCAAAGATGCTGGTTTTTGAACTTTTTTTTTTGTTTTGCACTGATAACAATACGGACAGTCATCTTCCTTTTTAGCCCGGAGTACACGACGTTCATGATTTGCAAAAACAATCTGAAATGTGGACTCATTAGACCACAAGACATTTTCCACTTTGCATCAGTCCATCTCAGATGACTCGGGCCCAGAGTTTCTGGGTGTTGTTGATATATGGCTTTCGCTTTGCATGGTAGAGTTTTAACTAGCACTTGATAGCACTTGGTTTTTAATGCAGTGCCGCCTGAGGGATCAAAGGTCACAGGCATGCAAAGTTGGTTTTCGGCCTTGTCGCTTACTTGCAGAGATTTCTCCTGATTCTCTGAATCTTTTGATGATATTATGGACTGCAGATGATGAAATCCCTAAAATCCTTGCCATTGTATGATGAGAGCTGTTGTTCTTAAACTGTTGACTATTTGCTCATGCAGTTGTTCACAAAGTGGTAAACCATGTCCCATCTATGCTTGTGAATGATTGAGCCTTTTGGGGATGCTCCCTTTATACCCAATCATGACACTCACCTGTGGAATGTTCCAAACAGGTGTTTTTAGAGCATTTCTCAACTTTTCCGATCTTATGTTTTCCCTGTCCCAACACTTTTGGAACATGTTGCAGGTATCAAATTTAAACATTAGTGAATATTTGCAAAATACAAAAACAATAAAGTTGATCAGTTTGAACTTAACTTGTTTGAAATATCTTGTCTTTGTAGTGTATTTAATTGAAAACGGGTTGAAAATGATTTGCAAAGCATTGTATTCTGTTTTTATTTCTGTTTTACACAACTTCTCAACTTCACTGGAATTGGGGTTGTATTAGTATTGCTTTAATACAACTGAGAAATGTTTGATTGTAATTTTAAGCATAATGTGACAAAAGGTTCGATTATTTTCAGGCTTCCGTGTTTTTCTGTATGAACACTTACCCAGAAGAATTTCTCAGTGAACTGGTCTGGTTACAGTCAGAACCCTGACAGTCACTATAAAAAAAGAACAAAATCAGATTACATTTACATTCATGGATTTGGCAGTGCTTTAGATTGGATGAACCCAGACGTTGATGTTCCACACATGAATGAAGAACTCCAATAAAGGTCTGAAAGGTCAATATATAATAAACAGTACTGTGCAAAAGTCTTAGGCCACCTTTAGATTTGTAAATCATAATATAGTGACCATATATAACACATTTCTGAGGACTGGATCCAAAAATGTAAAACTTGGATTCGTCGCTCTACAATACTCTATTCTGATTATCTTCTTTCGAATGTTTGTGAGTGGAAAAAATCTCCAAATCTAGGTGTGCAAACCTTACCCAATCTTATCTTACCCAAGAAAACAGAAGGATGTAATCACTGGGAAAGTTGCTTCAACCAAGTACTGACTAAAGTGTCTGAATACTTATGAATATCTCAGTCACTCCCTTTTCAGTCCATTTGCAAACATTTCTAAAATTCTGTTTTCACGTATTCACCATGGCATATTGAGTACAGAATGAGGAGAACCTGAAAACCTTTTTTTTTTAAACACAAGGCCTCAAATGTGAAAAAGGACGTTCGGAACGCATTGCACAAACGTCTAAATAGCAAAAGCAGATTACGCAAGAATTGGATATCAGTAAGATGGCAGATGCTTACCTCAATCAAAATATGAGCCAACGATTAAAACAAAACTATTTCAGTAAGATCGACGAGATCCCCGTGCGTTTCGGGGTCGGCGTCCTACCTCGTGACGTTCCATGTCGTATTGTGGTAGACTGGCAAAGCCAGAACCGAAGTCATCAGAAGTGCGCTACAGGACCAGATAGGGAACATCCTGACCAGCGGGTCATGTGCATGCTATAGACAAACACTTTGAACGCTTTTATCTGCCTTCCCTTCACCCCTGAGCAGCGTATATATCACACGAGAAAACATTAGAGGGGGTAGAAGAGATGAATAGGTACTAACAATTATTGAGTGGATGTTAATCAAATCTCAGGGACATGGGAACAGGTTCGAGGCCATGGCGCTGGTCGGTGTGAACGGCCTTGGTTTGGCTCTGATTTAGCAGTGTCACCTGGGTGGCAGAGGTTCTCAAAAAAGAGTTTGCAAAACAAAGTTTCTTCTTTGCTTAGTTCGGAGATCAGTCGGTCATCCCTGACTAATCAGGTCAGTTCCATCACATCATGTGCACACCCTTTTATTCCTGCTCCATTCCCAAGGCTGGTCAGATCTGACTGGAACAAAATGTTTGAACGTATTTTCTGGGCAAAGTCATGACGCTTTAGGCCAGTCAGATAACAGACACCACAATTTTGATAACGCAATATACGAAACCGGCGAAAATTGGCAATAGAAAAGACAGAACAAAGAGTTTTGATCCTTCCAAGGTTTCTTCCTTACAACCTTCAGGGGTTTTTCCTTGCCACTGTCGCGTTAGGCTGGCACAAATTGGGATTGGCCATTTAAGATAATATAATATTGTAAAGCTGCTTTGAGACAATGCTCCGTTATAAAATGCTCTATATTAATAAATCTGACTTGTATGTCGAGGGTGACAGTGGCAAGGAAAATCTAACTGTGATGAGGAAGAAACCTTGGGAGGATGGAGTTAAAAGGAGCCTGACCTCCTTGAGCAGCCTAGATGTTATATGCAAATCTGAGCTATCTAATTAATGTTTATAGTAATAGTTTAATGTAAAAAGTAAAATGTACTAATTAATTACAACAATGGGAGAAAATAAGTAAGAAGTGTTGAACAGAATAGCTTAAAAATGTGGTTACAGGAATTATTTCCAACAGACAGAGTCACTGTAGGATGTCCTCGTTGGGAATTTTTGGTGGCATCAGACACTCCTTTGCAACCAAGCCAGATATGTCCCCAGACTGTAACCCAAGCCATGCATCCCAGTCCAAGTCTAGCATGCATAAATAAATATGCTTTTAGCTAAAAGCTAGACTTCTTACTTCCAAATTTAACTGGTAACCAGTGTAGAGACGACAGAACAGCACTGATAGGATCACATTTTGTAGTTCTAGTTAGTACCTGAGCTGCTGCATACTGCACTAGTTGAGGTTTATTTAGATTTACTAGAACATCCAGTAAATAAAGCGTAACAATAATCCAACCTCGAGATGAACCAGTTTCTCAGCATCTATAAAAAAGTTTTGCGATGTTACATAATTGAAAGTAGGCAAGTCTAGTGATGGTCAGGGCCCTTGGAAAAGGTCATTTACATGTCTGGGATGTAGCATTCATGCAGCACGTTACAACAGAAATACAGTCGATTCCGGTTAATGGGACCACATCGGGACGTGATCATTTTGGTCCTAATAACAGGCTGGTCCGATTAAACGAACATGCCCTATGTTACAAGACGGGACGTGCTATGTAACATA
>JAUZSU010021035.1:0-10753 GCA_034780255.1 Parotocinclus maculicauda
AGTCTTACAATCCAAGCAATTGTGGGTTAAGGGGCTTGCTCAAGGACCCAACTGTGGCAGCTTGGCAGAGGTGGGATTGATACGGACCTTCTGGACGTATCATTTCCTTCTGGTCCAGAGTCCAGTGTCTTAACCACAAGGCTACCACAGTCCCGTAGACAATGCTACGTTGCAAAAAGCGCTATATAAATATTGAACTGAATTGAATTGAAATGTGACGACGTGCATTGAGAAAATGGATGACATCACCTGTGTTCTGTATGCTGTGCCATCAAATATGATTGAAGGCGATCCCATAGGCATATCTACCCGTTTTTGCAATGGAAACCAGTGAATTTGTTACTGATGATGTTTAAAGGCTGAGCTAAGCCCAGTAAGTTATTTTGCTTTGATATTTAACTTAAGCCAAGACTTATTTGTTTAAATGTGGTCAAACTGTTACAATAGCACATTTTCTTGCAGTAGCATCACTAAACTCCTCTTCTTTAAATGCAGGGCCTAAATATTATTTTTGTTTAAAATTTCAACAAGAACAATAAATTGTTACTTAATACATGTTGATGCTACAATAAAACATTTTGTTTATGATTTCAAACCATTTTAGTTATTTTGTTTTGTTTTGTTTTGCACTGTTTACATTTCAGAAATGAATAAGGAATGCCTTTTATTGAATGTCTTAATGTAAATGTAATTTAACTGAATCCTGTATTTGAACCAAATCACGTGCAGAGTGTATCATTACACCTCTTAAGTGAGTTACTATTAAATTGCAGCATAAGCATATATTTTTTGGCTTATAAATACTTTTAATGCATTCATCACAAGATGAATGGTTAAAACTACATATTTAAGAGTGACCCATGTTCCTCTGAGATGCCTTACCATAGCCCAGTGGCTCCCTTTTATGCATTATTATAAGTGACATACATTATGTACCTTAAACTTCACTCATTTGTTTGCTGTGCTATACCCCCTGCAACAGCTCCATGTCATTTGAAAACCACTGCCTTAGCCAATTTAATGTGTGCCAAGGTATTTCTGCATCTGGCTAAAGGAGCATTTGTTGTGATCCTGTGTATTCAGCTGTCATTTTTAATGATCACAATTAGTCTATTCATAGATGAGAATCCAATCATCACCTCTGAACAGGTGTGCATTAGATCATAAACTTGAATTTGATAATGATGCTGAAATGAGCAGCTGACCTGTGCAGGCTCGACCATGATTCACTATAGGAATGCAATAATAGTGTAAAACTAAACTTAAACCTACAAATAATAATAGCATTTATTGAGTTGGTATAGGTCATAAATGGTTAATTAAAATCAGAAGCTAAAACTGATTGCAAATCTGTTAAATTTGTTATTTTATGCTACATAACCGAAACCATTTCCTAAACATTACAACATCACCAGTCCTCTATCGGTACAACCATCCGATCAGTGTCCACCTCCTTTAACAACTGTGGGTTTAAAATACAAATCTGTATTTTAGCTCCAGATATAACAGCCTTCTACAGACTCTAAGTGAACAAGACACTGTGCAGTGCTGCCTGACATATGATGTATGAATTTACAGTACAGTACTGAACTCTACTTAAAATATCTTACCTTATAATCAGTCAAAGTAACTCTTATGTCCTGGCAGCACATTATCATTTTTGTTTTGTTGCACAGTAGTGCAGTGCATTTAAGTTTTTCTGCCCAGCTGATCACACAGGCCAATCAATGAAACAGTTACCTGAGCAGAAGTGAGTTAATTAAATTTAATTCAATTCAATTTTATTTATATAGTGCTTTTTACAACGTAGCATTGTCTCAAAGCAGCTTCACAATATTACACTGTCTTAAAAGGCCAATCCCGAGTTGAGCAAGCCTAGGGCGACAGTGGTAAGGAAAAACTTCCTAAAATGGCAGGAAGAAACCTTGGGAGGACCAAGACTCAGATGTTAACTAAATAAATACTAAAAGTATACTAAATTATAGTAAAATTAGGTCAATAAATAAATAGACTGATAATAAAATTTAAATTAGTAGTAGAAAAATTTGAAAATAAACTAACTTTTTCTATATTATTTCCCCATTATTATTATACGTCTTGGGATTCCGTCTATCCCGCATCCTTGGGTCCTAACACCAACACCACCACATCTCATAACAGTTTTAGCAATTGTATAGTGACCATATATATTTTATTCTAAATCTTTTTTTATTACAATACAACCAAATCAGAAATGGTCTTTTTAAAAGGGCCATTAAAACACTTTTTATTAAGAAGGATAACAGAGCGAAAAGGCTAAGATATGCTAAAGCCCACAAAGTCTGGAATGAATATGGAATAAAGTATTATGGAGAGAATAAAACCATGTTCTATGTTATATGTTGTATATGGTCATAATACCACTGTTAAAACAACAAGACTAGTGGTGCCCTAATACACTGCTCACAAAAATTAAGGGATATTTCAGAAGCAATATGAAGAGGATCCCACAAGAACTGTTTGACAATCTGATCCTGTCTATGCCCCATCGCTGTCATAGTGTCTTGGGTGACCATAAACCCTGCTGAACATTCAATGTGTGGCACTCTCATCCAGTTTGACATGCTTCTGTTCACCCCATAAATATGTTACTTGCTACTAAATCAGGATAACTGAGTTTGCATCTTATTTGTGTAAGTAACTTGTTTTACTTTTCAGATTATCTTGTTTAAATAAATACAATCAAATGCTAATTATTTCAATTTCTATTTATTTTGAAATATCCCCTAATTTTGAGCTTTAGCACAGTACTCTATCACCTCTGTCTGCCTGTGTCTCTCTATGTATTGGTCTGTATCCTGTGTTTGTATTTGTCCTGCATCTGTCTGTGTATATATGTTTGTTTGTGTCAGTCTTTACCCAATTCCAGTTGTGTGCAGTGTCTATCTGTCTTTATGTGTCCTGTGTCTATCCCTATCTGCCAGTGTCTTTCACAGCCTGCATTCTTTTCTTGCTCTCTGGTCTGTACTGTTCTGTTCTTCTGAAAACCAGGTTAACTGAAAAGTCATATGTATAGGTGGCATTTTAGAGACTTAGTTTAAACAGCCATACCAAACAAATTTCACAAGCTCTACATGCTAAATGCAGTGCCTGTTGGCCACTGTTCTGTTAAAATGCTGTCCAACAAGATATTGTGATCATTTCAGCAGCTGTAACAAAATGTTAGGTATTTATTATTATAAATGTAACATTGACATGTACCAAAAAACTTACAAATAATACTTTAATTTCACTCTAGCTGTTTGATATGATCTATATAACATGGGCTATGCATGTTGCCTGTATATACATGTTAAATCTTAAAAAACAGTATAGAGCACTACAGAGCATTGTGCTTGTGGCGCACCTTATTGGCCATCCCAACCGAGGTTTACCCACAAAACACAATACTGCTAAACATCCAGCACAAGGGGTACTTACTGCCAAATCCTGCACTAGCTTCTCTTCAAATGAGTAAGTCTCTGTCTCTATCCATATTCTTTGATAGCCAGTAAGGAACAGGTTTATAGAACGATGCCTGGAGGGGTAGGAGGCGAAAAAGATTAAGCAGGATTACAATGATTATTAGGGTTATCAGGAGAATGTAAGCAGAGGAAGTTATGGCTGGCAAGCAGAAGGGCTAAGCAGGAAATTTACCAGGTTAGTAAGAGAAACAGGAAGTCTAACTGGTTGCCTTTAAACTTGACTGCTGAAAATCGCCAATTTGAATGTTATCAGTTAGTATTTGAACCAAAGACAGCTTGTAGGTTCATAATAACAGCACTTACAGGTAACCATGGAATTAATAGCAGGGCACAGGAGCTGTGGATGATATTATATGAGTATCTGAATGACATTTTCATTATTGATGTGTCTGATCAAGGGTCCAATTGCAAATCTTCTCTATGAATGTTTTGAATACCCTTTATATAAAAAATATATATTTTGGTGAATTACACATATGATACTATGACAGTCCATTTTTCATACCATACTATGTTATTAGCTCTATAAAGAAGCAGTACACAGTTGTATTTTGTTTAGATCATATGATTTAGTATGAGTTAATCGACTGGAATCATATACATTTTCACATGTGAGAACATGACGAATTATCATTAGTTCAATCACATAAACAGTTGACCAGTGAGACTTCCAGTTGACATCTTTGCATGAGTTACAGTTCAAACAATAGGTAGGTGAAGTAGGTGAAGATTGCTGAGGGTGCAGCCAATATTTAAGATTCCCTGAGCACTTCATTCATTACCGTAAACACGGAGAGCAGACTGTCATAATCTGAACTTTCGTGCATTTTTTCCAGCCAAAAGTGTCGGTAGGATTTCAGGAAGTAATTATTAGTTTTGTGCCTACAAAGAAGGGCGGTGTTGTCATTGAAGGGGAACAGAGGAAAAAAGGATCTTAGAAAAAAAGAAAAATACACCCTATACTAATTATCCCTATATGATAATAATCAAAACTAGTATTGGATATGTAATATACTGATTGTAGTAATTAATAGTATCTCGCAGAAACGGAATAGTCTTCACCCCACGTGCAGAAAAATCATAAGAGAGACAGCAACATCCAACAGTGTACTAGCATAACAAAGAGTGCCAAATGCAGTTAAATGTCACTGTTTAATACTACCAGTAGTATATTGGTTCTGTTTATGCTTCTGTGTTACTCAGTTACAGTTATTCAGAGCATGAAATTACACTGTTTACAGTTAAAGACAACAGAATGGCAGACAGAGAGGAACTGGATGTGCAGTGAGCCTGCAACCTTAGGATACATATTTGTTTGAACATGTTTAAGTCACTAAACAAATTCATTATCAGTGCACTATTAATGGAATTAATACATATAGTACAGTCCAAGGGCTTGTGTAAGTAAAACATACAAACTTTATAAAATCATAAAAATTGTGATTTTGTGTCAGCAGTGTGATTTCTAAAGTTGAATGAAACCTAATTTATTACCTTAATGCCAGGAACATTCATTTACAACCTGACTTGCAATTTGCACAACGGCTGGAGACATCAACGTCATTAATTTTTTAAAACTACATTTACATCTGCTTCCTTATACATATTTTATACCAGATTAGGATTAATCTTTAGTTTTGGCTTTGGCATACAAATTCAATAACATTTTTATAGTGAGATCAGTAAGGGACGTACCTGGGCAGGTTGTATAGTGGTGCCATACGGAAACAGGCCACTACCGCACGCTTACGCTGTTTGGACAGTAATTTCTGCCACACACACTTCTTGGATCTAAGGGGTTGCTCAATCTACGTTTATAAATATGTAAAAATGAAAGTTAAATGAAAGAATAAAAGATAATTGTCATCACATTTTCTCATAAAGTTACATTCCTTAAAAGACACAGCAATACATAAAAACCTTATATTTTAGTTTTATGCAAAATTCAAGTGAAAACATTGAGGGGTGTGTAATGGGTTGAGAGACCTGCTCAAGGTGGAAAACAGCAGCTGAGATGGTCTGCAGACGATCAACAGTGCGTTCCGGATCAGGGGGACCATCATTCCTCACAACTACGTTTCTATAGAGGTGGAGTTGCCATCTTACAGCAGGGTCCTCCGACTAAATAATTAGAAGTATGTGAAGGACAATTTCTGGGTTATAAGTCTATTAAACTAACAAACATGAGTAAAGTTTTCATTGCCACTTGTGTTACAAAATAACTGCACAGTTCATGTGAATGTTTAGATAATTGCCTCTCAAGATTATCAGCATCAAGACCACGCTACATGGATTATTAGTAAAACTAACAAAAGCACAGAGAGGCAAAATATTTTACCTCAAATCCATTGTTCATGGTTTTTGTCTTCTGATATTTTGAATAATTTTGGGCATTTATATCATATGCAGCTTATGGGTCATTCCACCCTTGTGCGTGAAAAGCAATAACTGAAATAATAAAGTAACAATGGTGCTTTAATGTTTCTGAACACCTTATAGTTATAAATGACCTAAACATCATCAGATCTCCATACATATCAGAAACATAGATAAACAGTCAGGTGTTTTAAATTAATAGGATGACAATTAGGAGTGGGGACATTGTGGTAATTGAAGAACAGGGATCTTTTAAAGTTTGATCTTCACAGAATATGTTTGTGAAAGTGTATCAAGACAAAAACAATGGAGATTTCTAAAAACCACAGGAGTTGCTCATCAGGTTAGAAAAGGTTACAAGATAATCAAGCATTTGGAGTCACACAGATTAAGTACAAATGGAAGAAATTTAAGACCACTGTTGTCCTACCAGTTGTGGTTGACCAACAAAGATGAATCCAGGAGCATGACAAGTATCATACAAGGTCACAAAGCAATTCAACTTCTAAGCATCAAAAGCCCCTCTCACACTGGTAAATGTTACTGTCCATAATTAACGTTTTGGAAAGGCAATGTCCTGACCTCGAAATAAATGTTTGGAAAAAAATGATGCTATGTGCTCCAGCTCAAAGATAAAAAAGAACATCTAAAATGTTATTAGGCACATCACAAAGTGGTAAATGCTTTAACATCCCGAGTTTTTATGGAATGTATTCCAGGCCTCAAATGCTATAAAATATGTTTTTTAACAAGTTAAAGTTGTCAGTAAGTTGAAGATGACTAGACAAAAAGTGAAATATCTCAGGTTCATACTATCTGCAATGAAATAAAGTATTAATATATAAGTATATATTATAAATTAATATTAATAATAGTTGTAATATTCAGTCTGTTTATTTGGGCTCTATATCCATATTTAGGACTTACAAAATAAAGAAAATTCTTAAGCGTTCACTAACTTTCAAGCACCACTGTAAACAGAATTTTAGCATGTGTATATTTTAGGACCAAATATTTTGTACATTCTAAAAAGATTGTTTAATTTTTCTATTGTTTAACAACTGTAACTGATTAGTGTAGTGGAATATGGATTCTGAAAACAGAAACCTTACCTTACCTTAAAAAATTGCAGAATGTAATAAAATAAGCATTTTCATAGTGTTAATAATGTAATAAAAAGTGCCCATCTCCATATGTAAACAATCATCTCAGCCAGTTAGAAAGCACACTGTACTTCACTTTTACAGCTCACCTTCTCCAGCAGGTGCATGTTCTGCCTCAAATGCTCCTTCACCTCTTCATCTGTATCTTTCTAAACAAAAAGCACAAAGTATGTTCAATATTAAGCGATTATAAGACAATACACAACCAGACCATTGTGCTCCATCCTCTCACCATGCCATAGCGTGTTTTAGCCAATGAGATGAGCTCCTGGTCTCCGGGTGTACACATGTTGAGGCCAATGGGCAGCATCTTCTTCAATGCAGCCACAATTAGTGAGGTCTGGATGGAGTAAAACTCACCTCGGCGCTTCTTGTGTTTCCTCTCCTGATCCTGCCCCCCTGCCTGAACAGAGAAACCTGTCAACAATCCAAACTCTTGCTGAGGTGTGTTTGCGTACACAAACGAATACTGACACAATTTCAAAAGATTAAAATACACATTGTATACACATTGTCTTAATATACTTATATTTTGTATATTTATTTATTATACAGAGATTTGGAATGCACCCTTTTTAAACACCAGGAAGTAATCGGTTAATAGAGTCTCAGTGCTTCTTGTGGTGGGTATTGGGTCTGGAGTTGTTACGATACTAGACCGCCACATTAGAGTAAGTAAGAACAGACCAAAATGCATATACATATGTACTGGTAACATAATGCAGTTCTGTCTCAGGTAAATATGTAAAAGATTACAGGTGTGGTCTGGTAGACATCGTCACACAAGAGGGCTTGTACTATCCCTGCTGCTCTATAAAAAAGGCTCTTTGGGGTTACTTTTGGGTAGTATACCACTTGGTGAGCAACTGTTGCCTGTTAGAAATGCCTCCACAATGCAATCAAAGACATTTTGCCAAACTGACAGACTTTGAGAAGGGGTGCATCGTTGGAATGAGAGATGCAGGATAAAGATAAGATAAATTGCTATCTAGATTGTTCTGACCTAGCTATGTTGGGAGGTGTTGGAAGTAGTGGTACCGGGAGGTACTTTGGGTGGTCCAGGCAGATCATCAGTGAAGAGGATCGTTTGATCCAGTGACAACCACAAGCAGCTTTTATTGTACACCATTCAGACACAAGTGGCACCTTCATCACACCCCCCATGTGTCCTGCCGTTGATAGCCAGACTGTCAGTCCTGACTGTAAAAGACTGGAACCATATTGTTTTTAGTAACGAATCAGGTTCTTTTTTGGATCCGCTGACTGTCAAGTTCGAGTTTGGAGTATGTGTATGGTGTATTTCTCAATTTTGCCTTTCCATGGAGCAACACGCTGCTTGTTCATTTTTTAGGAGAGTCAGTAAGCTCAGGTTTGACAAACATGAGCAGGTAGCTTTTGTAATTGTAAATATCACAAAAGTGGTCTATTGTACAATCAGTCATTCCTATTCCTATCATAAAATTATTTATACCCATACATTATTGTTGTACTTTTTAACTTGCTTACACAAGAACTGACTATATTCCTTCTGAAGAAAGAATTGCCTAATATATGACTAACAGTGCCTGATCTATTACTTTTGCATCAGATTTAGTTTTTGAATCTATGCCACATTGTATTTAAGGAACTGTACAGCTGAATTTAAAAAATCCATCGGCTTAATAAATCAGAACAATAAGAGGTAGAGCACAATGCTCGGTAACACTGCTGCATCACAAAAGGTAAATAATTACTTCATATATAGCTACCGACAAGCCAAAAACAGGGCTGTCTTACTTAATCGTGTCTCAAAATGACTTGCCGGAATGTGTTAGGAGATGCAACAAACACAGGCAATGAGGCACAATGCTTCCGTAAATGCAACCCGACTACCCAAATTGCAGGGGGGGTGAGGGGCTTATGAAGGGTAAGTCTGTTGGAACCATGAATCATGAATAAGACCTGCAAAGCTAAGTTGTAAGTTAATCTACATACAGAAAACACAGGGTAAGTCAAAAGACACAAAATACCTTTTTATTTCAGAAACAAAAGGGAAAATGATATATCAGAATTCCCCAGCAATAATAGGTGATATATTATGTCCGGAACATAGCCGACATTTTGAAAGTCGCCATATTGGATCAAGGGCAAGTTTTTCCAATGGGAAGGTGGTCAAAAAATTGATTGCAGCAATCAGAATTGCAATATCTTTGGTTCCGATTTATTAACACAGAAAATTCTAAACTTTTGTTGTTTGTCACAAATAACTGAAGATGGAATTGATGATTCTGATGCCTGTGGAATGCAGCTGCCATATCATAGCCAACACATAGTTTAACCAACACCCAGAAAGGCCACCAATTTCACACAGCACTGTTGCATCCCTTATAGAAAAATTCTGAGAAACTAGGACTGTTAATGACACATAGCGGTCGTCAGAAGACTGCCACCGACAAAGAAACGTCAACAATGGTTTTGGCAGCCTTTGTGAAAAGTCCTTAATGTAGCACATGAAAGTGTCCTGTGGCTTATGACTGTACATTGTACACATTCACATTAAATGATAATGTTTTGTTAAGCCACAGGGAAGCATTCATTGCATACAACATGGCATCTTTACTGATCATCCATAATTTTTAAACATACTGCTCTCCAGGTAACCTTGGGTCCGGAAATTCATGTGGATGTTACGCTGACATGTACCACCTACCTCAACATACCCCTTTATGGCAACAATATTACCAATTGTCAGTGGCCTTTTTCAGCAGGATAATGTATCATGGTAAAATTGCTCAGGAAAGGTTTCAGGGACATAAAGAGTTCAGGGTGTTGACCTCCAAATTCCTCAGATCTTAATCCGACTGAACGTCTATGGGATGTGCTGGACAAACAAGCCTGATCCATGACATCTTCAGATTCTGTGCCTCGACAGGCCAGAGCCTTTTCAGAGCAATATTAGGCAGGAAGTTTTATTGCTGTTCAGAGTGTGGACTGTTTAGTTGCGTCCACTGATTATGTACTGATTATGTAAAAGACATTCTGCTTTACACCCCTACTGAAATAAAAGTTAATTCCATAACATCACATATAACAACACAATGTGGAGAGGTACTTGAACACAACACTGAACACAAAGAGTTAGGCGGGTCAAAGACACTGAGAATCCACAAAGACATTTAAGGCACTGGAATTACAGCACCATACAGTACAACAACCTGAGACTACATAAAGTACAACAAACCATACCACGTGATCACAGAAATTTAAGCACACATTGACACAAAAATTAAACTTTTGCTGTAATCTGCTTATAATGTTATTTTAATAATTGACACAACAATATTTAGCGTTTTTGCATGAATTGTCAATGGTTATATTTTATAGCTGTAAACTTTTTGTTTAAAAGTGATGCTATCTTCTTGAATTCCTGCTAAGCATTTAAAAAGCATTTGAAGCAGTGTACCAGCAGTCTTGGCATAAATTATTATTTCAAATCAGAAAACAGCTGTGACGCATAAAGTGTCTGTATTTAGTGTTTACTGCATCTAAGCATATTGTGTATGTTTTAACGGTAGTTCCACCAATTTCACATAATGTAAGGTTGCTTAGGTTAACATAACCTTAGAAGAAGAGTGCTTACCTATAAGCTTTTTGATTGAAACAAAAATGAGCCATGAACTCAAAATGAGAATAGTAAATGTGTTAGAAAGCGGAAATAGTGATTTAAGATGA
>JAUZSU010021046.1:0-10753 GCA_034780255.1 Parotocinclus maculicauda
TGTATGTATGTATGTATGTATGTATGTATGTATGTATGTATGTATGTATGTATGTATGTATGTATGTATGTATGTATCTATCTATCTATCTATCTATCTATCTATCTATCTATCCACATACTGCTCAAACAAATTGGGATATTTCAAAACAAAACATCCCATAATTAAATATCCCCTATTTTTGTGAGCAGTGTATATATGTAAGCACGGACATCCAAAGCAATATCCAGAATAAGTCTCAAAAGAACTCTTCATAACTGTAGATATGCACCAGCTGCACCTAAACCAAGTACTGCTTCACAAAGATGTACATTCTTGATAATATTTAAATTCATTTACATTTCCAGCAGGTACGCGACATTCTATCCTATTCCATTTCCCTGTACAAAAACATGTGTGTAACAATAAAGAGTATCACATTGCTCTTGGATGCATTTTTTTACTTAGGTAGGATAACATAGTACTACACTGACAAATCATAAACAATAATATAATATATTATATATATATATTATATATCTCAAACCAGCTTGATGGGGTTTAACTCTGAAAACTGTGTTAGTCTGACTGTTCTTATCTTCTAAGGTAGTTGGAATAGACTGTGGTATCACTGTCTTGCTGTAGGATGAACACTTGAACAACTAGGGGTATTGCATGTTTACTCCAGGAGCTCCAGTTTTCTCTCACAGTCCCACCACATGCATTAGGATGATGAATTTGCCCTCCTCTGAGTATGTATGACTAGTTTAGAAGTAAGCTGGTGTAACCATGCAATCAACAGACAAACCTGAAAGTGCAGGTAAGATTCAATAACAGACACTGTAGTACATATTAAATGCAAAAAATAGCATAGTTTTGAATAACCTCAGTCAAGAGGTCAAACTGTCAACTGTCAACACCATACTTTTTTTAATCCTGTAACTCTATAGGAGCATTAAACATAATCAAAGAGCAAATAACACAAGGTAAAAGCCTTTCTAATACTATTTTATTATACATCCCCAGACGGAATATGATTAAGAGCCTCTAAGTGGTGTGTAACTCAAAAGTGCTAAAAGGAACTGTGTTTTGGCTTAAGTGTACTTGCAATTAATAGTGTAAAAAAACAGAAGCACTTACGTGTAGACTGCAGATAGGGGTCTTTTGGAGCCAGCTTTGGGTCTGTATGGTTTGGGCTCTCCAGCCATGTTTATATCTGCAGGGACAGAAAAGATCCATTGAAAAAGATCCAGTGACATACCTGTATCCAGCTCAATACCTCTCACAGCAATCAGCAGCCAGGCAAACAGCCTCAGTGTTTTTAGTCTGTATAGTACATATAGTTATTTATAAAAATAAAAGGCTAATTTAAGCTGTATAAAAGACATAAGGCATTCTTAATAAGATGAAAAGGTTGACCATAGAATATCAAAGAGAGACATGGGAATGCATATAAAGTTAGATATAAGAAGGGCCGTGGCACGGACATCTCTAACTTTAAGCAATTGAGATTTTTTTTATTCCATTAATAAACACACTGTCCATATGACCAATATTGCTATATCCTCTTATAGAAAATAATACCTGTCACCGAATGCTAGCTAGCAACTATTTTGCCCTAGATTGTCTCTTCCCTCAAAAACCAGGGTATATTATATTGTCACCTTGGGCTATCTCACTGGAGGATAGTGCACTGATGATAATGAGATTTGTAAAGATGTTTTGAGACAGATATCTTTTCCAATTAATAATGTTCATTGTTCATGTGGGGACAAAAGAATGAGACCACAAGAAAAAAATGCTTGTTGGGGTCTTTGTGAAGGATTCATACTGCCTCAAGACCTCAATGTTAGGGGTATGCTCTGCAAAAGGCTTTTGCATGTGTATACGCTGTTTTGTGTTTTGGTTCTGTTATCCCTGGTGGCAGTACCTGTGGCACCTTGTGGCAGGGTCTTGCAGGAGAATTGTCATCTCCCAGACCCACCAATGGGTCGCAGCAAGTCGTCTCAGCTCACCTGACAACCATCAGAGGCAATCAGTGCACTCTGTTTCAGGAGCAGTTTGGTTTGCGGTCTGATTGCGGATTTGTTTTCTACTGTTCCTGTTGGTAAACTTGCACCTCCTTGCTGGCATTTTGTATGCTCAGTATTAACAGTGCTATTACCGCCTTTTTGAGCCCTTTTTTACTAGCTAGTGTGACCATAAGAGCATCTCTGTGCTCGTCATGCCGACTCCGACGACCACAGCGTGCATTGCCCCAACGCGCTGGATCGGGATTATGCCATACACTGCACACAGCAACAGAGACACCAAAGCGCCTACACACCTACCGCACTTTGAAAACAAATGCACTGTTTTTTAACTTTATTCCCAGTCTTGGTCTCTTTTGTGTTACACTGTGCTTTGGTTCACAACCCCTAAGGCTCCTTCTCAGTCCAGCCTTAAAGGTTTGCAACAACTACTTCAAAACCAATGGAGATCAAATATGGGATGTCATGGTCTTTCCCTCACGATCACGTTACCTAAACCCATCAAACATCTGTGAGGAAGATATTGAAAGCCAAGCATTTAATAACAACACAATATGCTTTTTTAATAAGGGTTTAGCACAGGCGACTGGTCAACATTTAGCCTCCGAGTGCTTGTTTACTCAGAAGGAAAAAGGTAGGAATTAGGCAAGTTTGACTGTGCAGTCAGGTGAAGCTTGTACTAGGTACAAGGCGCAGAGGAAAAGGAGAGAACACAAGGCAAGAATTGGAAAAAATTGATTGAAGCGCTGTAGTCAGCAGTAGCCGAGACAGACACAGCAACAGACAGAGACAGAGATGAAGTCTGAGGCAAGGCGACATGACATGACATGTCTTACTTATAATCTAGCCATTTCATTTCAATCATGGAGATTGAGAATTCAGGAGTTAGTGCGAGGAATATTTATTCATGTGCTTGTCTTGGCTCTGCTGGTTGCCTGGAGACCCACGGTGCTGAAAGCCTGGAGGGTGCAAGCAGATTTTTGGGTGATGTGGGGGATAAATGAAAGCTCTCCATTCACATGGGTGCTTTCTCTAAACCTCCCACAGTCACCCTTCAAAACAACTGATACAGGGATAGTGTCTCAGCGGATATACTGAATGTTCTTACTTCTCCCTTGAGACCTTGGTTCGCCGGTGTGTGGGTAAAACTGGAAATGCAATGGATATGCTAGGAAACCATTGTTACAAGACTGTCATTCAAATTGCACTGAGACCTGTCCCTATTTATAAATAATTCAAACAAAAAATGGTTAAGTCATATTTCATAGTAGGTTGCATAACAAATCCTTTTTATCTGCTTTACTGATATGTTTTTGACAGACCAATGTGGTTAACAGAATTGGAAAATCTACTAATAGATTTTAACATAACTTATTAAAAATACTAGTACTAGCTTTGTCACAATAAAAATATTATAACACTGACAACATGAATAGTATCACAAATCTATAAGATGGATACTCACACTATGTCATTTTACCATTTTACCAGAGTATCTGGAGAAAACCCACAAAGATACAGGGAGAATATGCAAACTTCACACAGATGATGTAAGGATCTCTAAAAGTATGAGGGAACAGCACAAAATACTCGTAACTCTGTGCTGCCCTATACCAGTCTATTTATAATATTATATTATAATTTTGTCATATATAGAAAAATAAAGAACTGCTGCCACACTACAGTACTTACAATCAGTAAAGTTTTACAGTACATAGTAAAAGCTCCATATGACATGTGGCCCTAAAAAATAGTCAGTAACTACTTTTCAAGTGTTGTTTCAATTATACAAAGTTACATGTATTTCATTTAGTAGGTACCCTTATCCTGAGCAATTGGGGAGCAAACGTCCTAAAAAAAGTATTTTACCATATATACCATATTGCCATATATTGGATTCAAAAATTTTGAAACTTGAATTCGTTGCGCTACAATACTCTATTTCGATGACCTTCTTTCAAATGTTTGTGAGCTTTTGCATATCTTAGGCTTTTTACCCTGTTCCACTTCTGAAAAATTGTTTTCTTGGCTGCTACACTTCTAAAAAGATCACCTGATCAAATTTCTATGGACTGTAGGGTCAGTTTGGCATCCTGATACTGCCCCCAGAGCTCCCAGGTACTGCTATTGCTCAAGTTTAAAGAGAGAGTCACACTAAATACTTGCCACTATAACCTTTAAAAACATTACACAGTGATACACAGTGTCACTTCAATGTGATGTTGATAGCCAGTCAGGATTGAAGATTCTCCAGGAAGTCTCTCAGCACTCATCTTTCTATTTACAACAAGACAGTCGGAAAATGCCAAACTACATTTCTGTCAGTCACACATTCTTTGTACAATCAAGCTATGAAACCAGCTTTCAGGGCCAGAGAATTTAAAGAAGTCAAAACCAGACCCATATTATTTTAGCACCCATTCAATGAAGGCTGATCAAAGAGAAAATGAGCAGGCCCTTAGAATAATTAATTTATTAACGCAACAGTATACTGAACACACTGTAGATGATTTTGTTATAATAAACGTGATGATAGCAGCACTTACTTTCAAATTAGGTGAACCCATGTTTTATCTTTAATAATCCCAAAAATACAGTTGGGAAAATAAGTATTTGATACAACAGAAAAACAGAACCTAATATTTAGTACAGAAGTTTTTGTTTGCAATTATGAACAAGGTAAGATTAGGGTCAGACATTTTCTGTAGTTTTTGACCAAGTTTGCACACACCGCAGCAGGGATTTTGGCCCACTCCTCCATACAGCTCTTCTTCCAATCTTTCAGGTTTCGAGGTTGTCGCTGGGCAACATTTAGTTTCAGCTCCCTCCAAAGATTTTCTATTGGGTTCAGGTTTGGAGACTGGCTAGGCCACTTCAGGACCTTGAAATTTACAGAGCAACTCCTTAGTTGCCCTGGCTGTGTGTTTCCGGTCATTGTCACGACTCATTTTCAATGCTTTTACTGAGGAAAGAGGTAATTTGCCAAAATCTCACCATACATGATGCCATCCATCCTCCCTTCAATAGTTATTCTGTCCTCTTTACAGAAAAGCCCCCCCAAAGTACCGGTATGCTGTTTTCATACCCATGCTTTAGGGTTGCAAATATGTTTTCATCCTTTTCCTTCCTCCAAACACAGTGAGTAAAGTTCAGAGCAAAAAACTAAATTTTAGTCACATCTGATCATGACCTTCTTCCATGCCTCCCCTGGATCATCCAGATGCAGACATTTGCTGGTGTGACCAGCTTTATTTTATACAAAAAAGTGGAAATTCATTATAAAAAAAAGTGTACGTACAATAACAATTACAGACCTTACCATTATTTGTAAGTGAGGAAAACTTTCAAAATCAGCAGTGTATCAAATACTTATTTCCCCCTCATTTGACTGAATAAATTTTTACTTAGCTTAATTATACATAATTTGTGTCCATTACTAGATTCTTGTGTAACACACACAGACACACACACAGACACACACACAGACATTTGGGAATAACTGAAGACAGTTGTCATTGAAACTTTCAAATGCGTAGAAGTGAATTAACATATATCAGTCTTTTGGACATTTAATTACTTTAAAATTAATTTAAGAAAATCTAAGTGCTTGAAATGCTTTGACTCTTGGTTTGGTCTGCATAAGCACACTTCATGCAAGTCATGACAAAATGGAGGAATGCAAAGTGAATTGCATGAATCTAATGCAGGCTCAATCTGCATTACAATCACATCTCAGTTAGTCATCACAGCCTGATGGAATGCCATTTCAGCATTCACCAACAACCCTCAGAAGAAAGCAAAGCTGCTGACATTCAGTTACCCTTTAATAACTATGTCATATCACCTACTAGTTAACGCCTCAATGCCAATCAAAGAACCACACCATGTGTACTTCTAGTATATGCCCAGGAAGCACCCATTGAGTACACTCGCTTTGCTAATTAATTGCTGTCACATCGACCATGCAAAACTGTACAGTCCAAATTACTTATACAGTTTTAAAAGTCAAAGCTTTTAATTATTTTCATTTCAACCATAAACCTAGCACACAGTGAAATGAAACAATGTTCCTCCAGGACCTACAGTTGCTACATAGTGACAAAACTAAAAGGACAACAAAGTATTAATACCTACAAAGAACAATAGTTAAAGTGCACATGTGTAACATGTACATACTAGTGCAGATGGTACAAAACAGCGCAGGGCAAAACATACAGTGTAAAAATGACTCATACTGACTTCTACACTGAAGAAGATATGTAAGCAACAAAGTGGTACTGTTAATTAGAAGTGATACTGAAAGTAAGAACTATTGGACATTCATTGCAGCATGTGTTTTATTCCAGTCTCTGGTTATTGAGGAGTCCAATGGCTTGTGAAAACAAACTTTTATACAGTCTGGGTGTGAGAGCCTGAATGCTCCGATACCGCTTTCCAGATGGCAGGACTATAAACAGTGAGTTTAAGGGGTGTAGTGCTTTGTTGAAAGTAAAGGTGATGTAACACAGTGGTAAACATGCCCCTGTCCCAACTTATCCATCTGAAGTGTATTCAATTGAATATAGGTTGAAAAGGATTTGCATATCATCGCATTCAGTTTTTTGGTTTTACACAACGTTCCAACTTAATTGGAGTTGTACATAGTCATACACAGTATAACCGGCAGTGAAATGTTTATGACTGCTCAGTCACAATATTAATATGACAATTAACAAAATATAAATTTTAATAGAGGTGTATAAATATTTTTTTTTTAAGTAAACAGAGTACAATTTTTCAGCTTTACAGAAACAATATAAAGTGTCAAATGTATATAGAAATAGCAAACAATTAATAACTGTTTATAATGAGATTTAAATCTTGTCAGTATTTCTTAAGCTATTTTTCAGTAAATAAACATCATTCACACTGCATGGCTGCATTTCCTTATCCTTTTTAGTTATTCTCTTCAAATACTTGGCAGTGGATTTGGCTCTTTTACCTTCTTTTTCACCCACACCTGTCAATGACCCAAAACAGCAGGATAATTGAATAAGGTAATTAACATTTTCTGCATTTTTTAAATGAATATGAATGAATAAGACCCATGCTTTCCAATTCGAGCTCAGCTGGAGCATCATCATGCATTCCAACATTTGCAAGCCTTTGTATTCCTGTTCATGTTATTATGTGTGATGGAGCAGATGCTTTGCTACTACTGAAAATTATTATGAAACCGAAGAAGGGAACAAAAAGGGCAGATGTCTTTCCTGCATGTTTTTTTATTCAGGCGTCAGTACAGTATTCAACTATACCCTACAACCAGACAAGGTAAAGGTTAAACAAACAGATAAATAAAGGCCGGAACAGGCAAACTCAAACAGATGTGACAACTGGATGGTACTAACAGGTAAATTCAGCCAAATACAGACATGCAGAGAGGGACTTAAGCATTTACAAACTCTCACAATTTTTTCAAATACTCCTATGGTTTCAGTCAGAGCAGAGTAGTGGCATTCTTGGGCACTAGTAGGTGCAAAGTGCCTACAATAAGCTCACATGCTGTACTTTTTAAACTGTGTAAAACTAGATACTTCATTTAATTGTACAGTCTTCGTAGATAGTTTATCAGATTGTTTTATGCTTTAATGATTGCAGTAAACTGCGTGTTGACTGATAGAGAATTAATCAAATCGTATTTAAAACTTATGGTCTCCAAAATACAATTTCAGCTTCAGTGCTCCCTTAGGCAACACTTTCAAAGATGACAATAACAACACTGTGTAAAATAATAAAGCACTGCTTAATTTAAGCCTACCTGTGTTACACTAATACCTCGCATAGTGCACATCTGCATTTATATATGGACTGCTCCCAAGAACTAGGAGACACTTAAAATGAATATGAAATAGTTATAAATAGTTAAAAAAGACTACTTTTAGTTTTAACAATGTAAGTAATTTATTATAAAGGCTACTGTATTACGTGTTGCAGTATGAGCACTGTTGTGTTTATATGTTCCATGACCTTTTCACTCACTGCATGGTAATAATCTAGTGACAAGCCTTCCCTTTTTTAGACACAACCAATCCCCATTAGTACTTTAAAAAGGCCACTATTAGCCTTTACCTGTACATATGCTGTCACAGTATGCAGCAAAATAAAGTATTTCACCCTCTTAGTAGCAACTGAATGAGTGCTTTACTCTTAGCCTAGGGTGTAGGACTTACTGCGACTATATTAAGAGTATCTCCACTTTAATAATTAAATACTTTAATGTCACCTCACTGGTTTGTTTTCTTAACTGGATTCTTGTCCTGACGCTTATATACAGACAAATATGGACTACCTTCCTCCTACTTGACAGTACTTATTTCTTGCTCTGTACTTTCTACTCATAAAGCCTTGTAGCTTTTTTCTATACACTCATACTGCTGTCTTGAAGACCCATGTGTTCACTCAGATACACACTGTTTCTTTACCTGTTTGTAGATTGTGGATGAAGGTTCTGGTATTCAATGTTTTTTTTCCCTCACCTACAATACCTCTTGGTCTGTATTCAGTATGTACTAGCATGAACATACGTTTCCTGAGGCGAAAGCAAAGTACATCTTCTCAGAGTGAATGTTTCTGCTAAATAATGAAAATGTAAATATATTTAAATAGAGCTTATATAGTTCAAATGACAGTATGTAATAATTCATACCAGGATATCTCCTTGCATATACCAATTTCAATAAATCACGTAAGCTGACCTTCAGTCTGTTAAATAAAAGATGACCATAAACACATTCTAAAAATAAGATGTCTTGTCATCTAAACAGTAAGAAGGCAATCAGGCTGCTATGTATCTGACACTTGAGAAGAATAAGGGTAAGCTTATTCAGAGGACTATTTACTCTCTCTCATTCTCTTATTCTCTCTCTTTCCCCCCTCCACATTTCTCATTCTGTTTCTATCTCTCTCTCTCCACCCCTTGCTTTCTACACATACACCTACACACCTTAATCACCAAACACCTGAACAAATATGCAGCACATCTCAGCTCAAGAATAATACATTTATTATCCATGCTAACCTGGACTATCTGGACTGGTATACAACAAATAAAAAACACTGTTCCATAATATGCACAATTAATTAGATTTTAATTGTGATTATTATCTGTAGCTTCCTAAAGCAAATTATCATAATCTGCTAATACAAATCAGAAGAAAGGCATGATAGTATGGAAAATGCATATTAAAAAACAAACATCATACAATATGTTTCATCTACTTCATCTACAGTATGAACCCGAGATATTTTATGTTTTTTATTCTGATTTGTACTCTTCATTCTGAAATAATCTTACATTAATCCCAAATTAGGAACCAAAGCTAAAATTGACATAGTAATTGATTTGACACTCTAACCACAAGGTTGCAAAACAGAAGATGAACAGAAACAGTGAGGGAGGAAGAGAAGCAGAAAAAAAGAAAAAGAAGTGTCCAAATTAGCTTTGAGCATTGGGCAGTGGCATTTTCAAATTCTAATTAGACACATCAACTGGACAAAAGACTGGCAATCATTTTTTCTCTTGCCAATATGTGTTTGTGTGTTGCATATAAAATGTGTTGATTGCAGGCAGACGTCTGATTTTGCATCCTGCGATCAGCATCCCACTGATAAGCCCCACTGAGACTCAGGAAGCCCAGGGAAACTCATTTGCTTTAACTGGGCTGTTCACAAAGTGAGCCATAAAGTTGTATGACTCATTAGAGTGCCGTCCAGCAGGAGAAATCTTCCTCCAGCACTGACAAAAGATGCCAGACTTCGTCAGTGCCATAGATTGCACCACACCAACGGCATGGGATGCTGAAGCAGATATGACAGCAAATGGCATACTTTCTTACTTTTAAGAATGATCAGGACAGTGTGGGAATATTAATGCACATTTTTATTTTAGCCAAGTCATTTTGCTCATTTGCATTCTAAGCCTTATGTGTAATTTTCTAAGGCAATGCTAATGCAGTGTATCAATTGTGGTATTAATGAAAAAGTACTTAAACCACAATAAATAAATCTAATTTATTCTAAAAAAAAATAAATAAAAAAAAATAAAAAAAAAACCCTTTACGGATTAAAACGTTATCTGAATATAAAAAAAAATTAGTTTTTCTTAGTTGCCAAGACATTTCCTGAAACTATGCATCAATTACTCCAAACTGTAAACATAAAACCCAATTCACAAGCTAGATTCACAATAGCTCAGGCTCCAAAACCAAATTATTGACTCAAAACAGTTCAAGCAGTCTACATCAACAATCTAGTCAGATCAGAACTTGAGTCAATCCCAATGAAAAACAGCACTAAACAGTCATTACACACAACACCGAAAAGAGGAAAACACAATGATCAGATCATGAGGTTATAGAAATAATCTTCCTTGTTCACAAAGGAAAATGCATTTTCAAAACAAAACTCCTGTTTAGCTAAAATGAGTAATTATGTACAGTGTTCCCTGTTTATTGCAGGGTTTACGTTCCAGGACCACCCGCGATAAACGAAAATCCGCGAAGTAAAGATGCTATATTTATTTGTGTATTTATACACTATTTTAGACGTAGACCTTGCAGAACGTTTCGGTGGCATCGTAGGGCTTGAATGAATTCAGTCTATAATGAAACTTTCACAAACAGCGAACAGAACACCACTTAAAGTTCTGCCAAAATGGTGACAATTTGTAAAAAAAAAATAAATGTGAAATAAATGGGTTTAGCAAA
>JAUZSU010021067.1:0-10752 GCA_034780255.1 Parotocinclus maculicauda
TCTGTCTCTCTTTCTGTCTCTCTCTCTCTCTCTCTCTCTCTCTTGTGTACGGTCAGAGTTCAGCCCGGGTTTCCTGATCAAACACACCTGAACGTGGGTGTGTTAGTTTGCCATTGTGTGTCAGATCACTGTTTGCTGCTTTGCCGGGCCCTGCACGCCGCTGCCGTTTCCTCCTCGGACACACCTGACTCAGACCGGCGGGGTATTAGTACACGCCGAGGCCTCGTCAGACAGATTTCCAAATTCTCCTTTTCGGCTTTCCCCGTCAAAGCCGATCGTGTCCCGGCTCTGAGTCATCCCCGAGACGTCCACAACAAATCCCTACCCCGAAAGATCGTACGCAATCTGTGGCGTCTCAGAGAGCTTCAGCGTCGCGCGCTCCTGAGCTGTCCAGTGGTGGACAACCTCAGCCTTGGAATTCCGACCAGACGTGAGCTTCTGCCGTTGTCGCCCATCCGCCTCAAGGTTCGGAGCTGCCTTTCCGCTCACTGCAATCACACAGATCAGTTATCTAAAGGAAACCGTAGCCTTTCTGTCTGACTTCTCAGCTGATCAGACCCTTCTGTCCAGTCTGCACCAGAATGTGACCCCCCCCCCTTCACCTGGACCCCCATCCTGCCCTGTCCTAGGTCTGCCCCCGATCAGGAAAAATCGGGCCAAAACAGGTCAGGATAGCGACGGGACCGTACCGTTTGAGTTTAGGCACTCGGGTTCATGTACGAGCCCTGCCTGCGTACACACACACACACACACACACAGGCAGAGACAGAAGCTGAATGGGGTGTGTGTGGTCCCTAAAAGCCTGGTGTATTCAGGTTCCCTTGTGCTAAGCGTTAATTTTTTCGGGGTGAGAGGATTAAGAGGCGATGCCGAGGCTCCCGCTGAGCTTCACGCCCGCTACCTTGATTTGCGGCACACGACCCGATGAATTAATAAAGAGCTGGAGCTCGGCGCCTCTCGGCCTCCAGCTTCGCCCCTTTCCCTGGTGCTACAAGTGCGGCCTGAAGCTCCTCTCCGCTTCCCCGCAGCCGCAGCGAGCACTGAGCATGTGCAGAATCGCCTCGTACCTCTGTTTAGACGGGATGCTGCAGTACGGACGGGGTCTGAAGGTGAACTTTAGGGCATGCAGGTAATATTTAAGGCATGAAGCACTGTGTGTGTGTGTGTGTGTTGCAGTCCCTCCTCCTCGGGC
Source organism: Parotocinclus maculicauda (assembly GCA_034780255.1). Classification (NCBI taxonomy): domain Eukaryota; kingdom Metazoa; phylum Chordata; class Actinopteri; order Siluriformes; family Loricariidae; genus Parotocinclus; species Parotocinclus maculicauda. The sequence continues at coordinate 1,193 of JAUZSU010021067.1, forward strand.
TGCTGGATCTATAGGTTTTAGGGCAGTGAAGCGAAGGGGAAAGTCCCATCCATTTTTAATGCAGAGCCTCTTCAGAGGAAGACGCTGCGGGAATCTTGGTCCAGACGCTGAAAACACACTTCCTCCTCATCAGCGGTGTTTAGAAGCTTCAACACGACACGTTTTGCTCGGTGTTTAATAACAGCAGCATAACCTAAGCTCCATTACACATCACCGCCGTGTCATAACATCCATTCCTGTGGTCCGGCTGCTTCCAGCCTTTGTTGATGTTTGCCCGGATCCATCCTCCAGTGCCACCGGTTGGCACACATGCATACCTGAGGAGATTTTGTGTACCTGGAGGATTAAAAGCTTTATCCAGCAGAGCTCAGGGCAGATCCGAAACATCCCTGAACATCAGAGATCACGAGCCGTGTTTGTCGTAACGAAACCCACGCTTTAGTCCTCGCCCCGCACCAGGTCCAGTAACCTCCCCCCACCCACACACACACACACACACACTAACACACTGAGGAGGCTGTGCCACCCTAACTGGCACCTAATTTTATTCACTATTTTATCATATTTATTATTTTATTTCTCATGCTCTCAATCTGATTTATTTGGTTTAATCTCTATTTCAATATGTTCTTTATTTTCTATATTATATCTTTTATTTTTAAATATGCATTTTAGTATTAAAAATTTTTTTATCACGCTTTCGTTTAATTTATATTTAAATAGTTATTTTTTTTGTTTATTATGTTTTTTATTTTAAATATGCATTATTTTACTAACTTTGTTTTTATGACGCTTCTGTTTTATTTCTTTTCATCTCTATTTTAATATGTTCTTTATTTTCTGTAATATATCTTTTATTTTTAAATATGCATTTTATGATTTGAAAAAAATGTATTACGTTTTTGTTCTAATTTCTGTTTTAATAGTTATTTATTTTGTTTATTATATATTTTATTTTTAAATAGGCATTATATAATTAAATTAGCTTTTTTATTCCAGTTTTGTTTGATTTGGTTTAATCTTTATTTTGTTTATTATATCTTTTATTTTTAAATATGCATTTTATTATTTGAAAAAAATTATTATGTTTTTGTTTTAATTTCTGTTTTAATAGTTATTTATTTTGTTTATTATATATTTTATTTTTAAATATGCATTATATAATTAAATTCGTTTTTTTATTCCAGTTTTGTTTTATTTGGTTTAATCTCTATTTTAATATGTTCTTTATTTTGTTTATTATATTTTTTATTTTATAATATGCATTATATTATAATATTCATTATTTTATTTTGTTCGACTTTTGTTTTATTCGTTTTATTCTCTATTTAAATACAGTATTTTACCAGTATTCTTTATTTTATTTATTATATTCTATATATTTTTTTTAATTAGTTGGTTTATTTAATTTATTTATTATTATAAGCGGGTCGGGTCCGTGTTTGATTCTTGGTCCTCTCTGTATCGTCGGGAGTTTTTGCCTTGCCGCTGTTTCCGTTGATTTAAAGCAGTTTATATAAAGATAAACTTCTGCTAATAAACGATTCATCCAAAGAGCCAGGACCAGTAGTGTCATTAGCGAGCATGTCATTAGCCCTAGCGTGTTATTAGCGCTTTAGCGAGCGGCTTTTTAATGATACGCTAGCTTCGGTTTGCTAACATGATTTGCTTTGTGGGATTCTTTGATAAGCTTTGTGTTGTAATTACGGGGTGGTTTGTTAGCACACCGCAGCTTTCTGCTCAGAAACAAAAACCCAGAGCTCACTGGGTTACTGGTACGGTGAGCCGAACCAGTTTAACCAGCGTAACCAGCTCACTGAGCATGGCCTGAGCTTCCAGTGATGATCCAAACGGCAACAAAATGCTAGATTACCAGTATAACCAGCAGGATAACCGGCCAGTTTCGGCCAGTCATTCTTCTAAACACCCTACTAGCTAACCAGTATAACCAGTCAGCTAGATTAACCAGTACAGTCCTTACCAGCTAACCAGTATAGCGAGCAAGCCCAGGGCAATCAACCAGCTTAACCAGCAAGCATGTGATGGTGAACCTGATAATCTGTCCTAACTAACCAAAATACCAGTTAACCAGTCAACTTAACCAGCAACTAACATTATAAACACACTTCTGGTGCTCAACCAGTAAGATCATACTAACTAACCAGTATAACCAGTGTGTTTTTTGGAGGACACAGTGCTTCATCTGCTTCTGATTAGGTCACCAGTTAAACCAGCAAAACCAGCAAAACCAGCAGGGTGGGTCAGTTCTGAGCATGCTCAGTAAAATAACGACCGTTTTTGTCCTGCGGTTGTTTTATAAAAATGCCACGAGGGGCACCCCGTTACCCAATCTGGCCTCTGCCCTCTGATACCCAGGTTAGACTGGCACTGAGCCGTTTGTCTCTCGTCTCTCGTCCCTCAGAGGTGTAAGGACAAGCTGAACTCGCTGGCCATCTCGGTTATGAACCAGTGGCCCGGCGTGAAGCTGCGGGTGACCGAGGGCTGGGACGAGGACGGGCATCACTTCGAGGAGTCGCTGCATTACGAGGGACGGGCGGTGGACATCACCACCTCCGACCGAGACAAGAGCAAATACGGCACGCTGTCCCGCTTAGCCGTGGAGGCCGGGTTCGACTGGGTCTACTACGAGTCCAAAGCTCACATCCACTGCTCCGTCAAAGCAGGTAAGATCAGACCCAATAACGAGGTAAAGCACCAATCAGTCACCAATAACGACCACGTCTTATAACAACCGAGTCACTCACAGCACTTTAGAGACACCAATTAACCAAACGCAGAATGCTCCAAGCTTTGTTTCTTAGTTAAAAGCCGAAGATTCGGATCCACATTTATTTTCTCTGTCTATCAAAAATATCTGGACACGTAAAGACGATCAGGATCAATACACTCAAAATCGATCAATAAAATCGATCGATAAAATAGCGTTAAGCGTTTTGGAGCGATGCGTTATAATAAATAATTTTTTTTCAGAATGTAAACATTTTGTTCTTTTAATTTACATCAACTTATTATGAAAACGTTTAAAGTATTTGTCTAAGTATTTTTTTTTTATTAAATGAACTCTTTAAATCGTTTTTGTTATTTAAAAAAAAATGTATTATTATTATTATTATACTTATTATTATTATTATTATCGTGTTCGTGCCAGTTTTATTTACAAGTTTATTTATATATTTTAATGTTTTTATTTAATAAAAGATGAAACACGTTTATTTAAATTTAATATATAATATCCCGTCTCAAGGGGCGGGAAATTCGAGTTTGCATGTTCTCCCCATATCTGCAGGTCCTTTGGTTTTCTCACACATTCTAAAAAAGACACGAATTAGGTCAAGTGGTGTCTCTAAAGTGATGCAGTGTGTGTGAGTCTGGATTAAGCGGTATGGAAATGACGCAATCAATTAATTAATTAGCGAATATAAATATTTACTTAAGTCATGTCGTGTGTGTGTGTGTGTGTGTGTGTGTGTGTGTGTGTGTGTGTGTGTGTAAAAATCCGGTGGATCGGCAGTGATTAATGAGGTTACAGCGCCACACTCTGTCTGTTTGTGGAATTGAAACCGTTATTAAATCAGAACATGGCATTTGTTTTATTTATTTATTTATATTTTATTATTTTACAACATATATATATATAGCAGTTTGAGCTATTTGTATGTTTTTATTATTATTAAATGATTACATTTATTACATTATTATTATAAAAATGCTTGAAAAAATATTTTTTAAGGTTTATTTTTGTGCCGCTTTTAATTCTTTTGTATTATTTGACGTTGCAGCTTGTAGATTTATTTGTATATATTATTAATAATAAACTCTATAATATGTAGAGGAATCACTCATATATAACTGTTCATTAATTAACAGTTTAGTTTAATTATCGTAATATTTAAAGACTGAAGGTTAAAGGTTTGATCCTTGATCTGTAAATTATTATTAATTATTGAACTGAGGTTTTATGAAGTTCCTCTTAATTTAATAATGTGTTCTGTTTATTCATGACTATTTCCTTTTTTAATCTCTTTATTCCTGTACGTCATGATTTCTCTCTTTTATTTGGAGCTCGTCTGTTAGAGTTTTAGCTCTGTGATGTTTCATGTTTATGATGGTTTAAAGATTATCGAATAATCTCTTATTATAAAACTCTTTAAATGGAAATGTTCAGACTGTGGTTCCGTTGGAGCCCCGGGGCCCTCGGGGGTCACGTCCCTGTGGGACGACGTTCATGGTTTGGGGTCTGATGAGAGGATTAGAGTTTAAATTTGGATCTTTAGCCATGTTTGCTGAGTGTGTGATCCGGGGGCACGGAATGTGGGAGAGAGGGGCATGATGGGAAATAACAGGGCTCCTTCAAACCTCATTTACATTCAAATGTCCATCATGAGGGCGCAAATAGCTTTCCCTTTCTGTGTGTGTGTGTGTGTGTGTGTGTGTGTGTGTGTGTGTGTGTATTGTCACCCAGACGTTGCTGCACCTGAGTAAATATGAATAAGGAGCTGGGAAAAGGCAATAAGAGCTCCGTACACACACTGCAATTAGAATGACAATGTCACCTTCTTTATTGGAGCTGTTTTTAATTAAAGCCGTCCGACACACACACACACACACACACACACACACACACACAGTTCTCAAGAGCCTATACAAATTCACACAAGCTGGCCATATTGATACAACAAGCCTGTGTTCCAATACACATTTCTCTCTCTCTCTCACACACACACACACACACACACACACACACACACACACACACACACACACACACACACTGAGTGTCTACATACTCATGGTTCCTCAGTTAAGAGACTCAAATTCTAGTTATTCATTAAATCTGGATCAATTAATTTATGTAATAATTATTTGAATGTATAATGTTATTTGTAATGCGTTTGTTCATGTAGTTCTAGAAGAATAAAATGTTATTGTTTTATTTTTTATATAATAAAATCAAATATATTTTTTCATTTTTTTATACTTTTATTTTTTATTAAAAATATATATGTATTTTCTATTTAATAAATAAATAGTTACAATTTCTGGACGCTGTATTTCTTTCATTGATTTTTTTCTATATTTAAATAAAATGATTTGAGTTGTGTCTTAAATGTATTTATTTATTTAAAGTATTACTTTTACCTAAATTAAAAATCTGATATTTTATTGAATTCATGTCTGGTTAAAATTTTATCATTCATTATTTTTTAAAAAAATTTTTCAGGCTTTTGATTTACCTTTTAGGTATTTTTTATCCACAGTACATATTTTCTATGTATTAAAAATTTAGATTTTTAGGTATTTTTGTAACTCATGAGATTAGATTAGATAAGAAATGTACCATTAGTTCCCGTCGTTAAAGGTGCAATAAGTCCTTTGATCTTAGTAAGGAAATAAATCTGTAGTAAGTGTACTGTTATTTTTTCCGTCTCTCCCTAGAGAACTCGGTGGCGGCCAAGTCGGGGGGCTGCTTCCCGGGCTCGGCACGGGTTCGCCTGAAGGCCGGCGGGACGAAGGCGGTGAAGGACCTGAGAGCGGGCGACGAGGTGCTGGCGGCGGACGAGTCGGGGAATCTCACCTACAGCGACTTCATCATGTTCGTGGACCGCGACGGCGCGGCCAGACGCTCGTACCGCGTCATCGAGACCAAAAACCCGGCGCTGAGGATCGAGCTGACCGCCGCCCACCTGCTCTTCGTCCTGCGCAACTCAACGCCGTCCGAGACCTTCGCCAGCGACGTCACGCCCGGTCAGGAGGTCATGGTCCTGGACCCGAGCGAGCGGCGCCTCCGGGGGGTGGCCGTGGATCGGATTTACGACGTCGAGCGTGAGGGTTCCTTCGCCCCGCTGACGGGTCACGGCACCGTCGTGGTGGACGACGTTCTCGCCTCCTGTTACGCCGCAGTCAACGATCAGAAGCTGGCTCACTCGGCGTTCGCGCCCGTCCGCTTCGTCCACAAGGTAGCGCCGTCCCTGGTCGAGCGGTCGGTCCGGGACCACGGCGTCCACTGGTACGCGGACTTCCTGTACCGGGTCGGGATGTGGATTTTAGACAAAAACACTTTCCATCCGCTCAGCATGCAGGAGCAGAGCTGAAAACAAAACGTGGACTGATGTAGGATAAAAGACGATTAGTAGCTATATATATAAATATATATATAAATCAAATAAAACAACGGACAAAAAAGGGCCCCCCTTTACAGAAGAAGAGGAATATTTATTATTTTACAGGAACGACGAAATGGGAAACGGAGCCTTAAACGATTTGCGTTGGGTAATTTATTGGCGCGTGAACTCGGGCCGCTGACGGCGAGTGCAGAATCTATTTTTGTATGAACGAAAGCGTTCCGTGAGGACGAGGCATGTGCCGATCGTAAACTCTCACCTAGATATAACGCAACTTTTTAACGGAGTTTACGATATCGGAGCGACATTAAACAAACAAAACGTCTCTGAGGAGCGCTGATCTCTTTGCGTCTGGCGTTCCGTCCAAAGGTTGACTGTGATGTCATCAAAAGGGGGCGTGGGTTTACGTTCCGTCGGCCAATCGCAGACCACCGATATTTCTCGCCAATCTGATAACGTGGAAACAATAACAGCGTAATCATGCGATAAAAAACGAATTGTTACGTCTGCGGTTTTGCGCGACTTTACACAAACCTAAGTAACACAAGTACGTAACCCAAAATCACACATAGCTACTTAACGCAACTTACGCACATTACCATCACTGTTACGCAACATATTAACGCGGCAAGGTTAACTAGGCAAGAGAACGAATCGTAACAGCGGTTAAACAACGCAACTTACGTAACGTACAACAATTTTAACTAAGTAATTATATATCACATAACCATACACGGTAAAACAACGCAACTTACGTAACGTACAACAATTTTAACTAAGTAATTATATATCACATAACCGTACACGGTTAAACAACGCAACTTACGTAAGTTACGATAATTATGACATCTGCTATTTTATTGCGACGTAACACCCGATCTAAACTTCACTTCTCACGCAACCATAACGAAGTATTTCGTTCGTATAAAATCATACGTAGCTTCCCTACGCAACTTTAGAGAAATGCAACCTTACGATGAGAAACGTTTGTCATTTTGTTACGACGTTCTTGTACTACTTGACGTAAACGCTTTCGCGCAAAATAATAGCGCAGCACCTACTTAAAAAAAGTACGTAAGTTACGATAATTATGACATCTGCTATTTTATTGCGACGTGCTACCTGCTGTAAACTTTTCACTTAACTTTAACAAAGTAAATAGTTCATAAGAAATTGTACGTAGCTTCCGTTAGTTAGTTAGTTACGATAATTGTAACAACTAGCGTTTTGATTGCGATGTACGACCTCCTGTGGAACGATTTACGCAACTTTGTACAAGTCGTTTAAAAATACGAAAACGCGTACAGTTACACGTACGCAACGCACGTATTTTACGATAATTGTGACGTCCGCTATCTTATTGCAACGTGCATTTTTTCACGGTTTCACAATAGAACGTAATGAAGCAATCTCTAACTATGGAGGTTAATATGGAGTACAAAATCGTACATAGCTACACGACGCAAGTTACGTCACTTTCGATAACCGTAACATTTTGACTAGGACATTTTACGCAACCTGTTAGCGAAACAACACAACGGGAGATTTTATTATATCGTACCGCTCGGTGCAAAACGTTTTACACAACCTCGTAACGTTGGTTTTAACTGCGTAACGTACTCTACGATAAATAGCGTCCGCTTTTTCTTTACGACGCGCTACTCGCGAACATTTCACGCAACCTAGGGAAGAAATCGTACACAGTAGCGCAACGCAGCCCGCCTACGTCACGATAACCAGCGTACGCGTAGTTGTAGTGGTAGTGGTAGTTACGTGATACTGTCTGCGATTGGCTGACCGGATACGAGCTAAGCTAAGCTCCACCCCCCCACAGACGCTACAAAGCCGCGCCCCGAATCGTAACTCCCTCCTCTCTCCGGTCGAGCGGCCGGCCCTCGTTACGCCGACAGACCTTCACGTCGCAAGACGCCACGTTTCGAAGTCGGCGGTTACCACGGCGATTATCGGCACACGCCCACACGCGACTGACCGACTGACTGTTATATATATTTTCGGGGGAAGGGAAAGGGGGGAGGGGGGGGGGTGGTGTCCCCATAAATTATATTTTTGTACACGTTATTGTAAATGAGATTTCGGTCGCTCGTTAGGAGAATCACTTGAACCCGTGTAAATGACCAGAATATATTTTAATTTAATTAAGCGTCCGAGCTCGTTAACATTATTCCGCTCTCGTTTTTTACGTTTTTACGTTACGACGCTCCTGCTTATTTTGTTGTCGTTTTCAACCCCGTTACCCTTTGTTATTCGGGGAGGGGGGGGGGTGGGGGATCCAGAGCGCACGTTGTTGTTGTTGTTTGTTTGTTTTTGTTTTTCGGGTGTAGCCTAACCGCGGAGTTAACGCCGTTCCCTTTGGTAAATTAATATTTAACACGTGTAAATGTACTAAACGTTTTTGTACTAGCTGAATAGTTTTATAGGAAGATGACGTAGCAGAGATGCACAGGTTCCATGTGTCAGAAAAATGTATAGAGATCATTATTTATATGTTTATATTATTAAAAAAAAACAACGACAAAAACAGCTCTACTTTCTTTTTGGGGTTTTTTTATGGAGTCGCTTCGTTGAGACGTTAAACCTAAAACCGCCCATCACTGTGTCGGCTCCGCCCATTCCGGCCTGCGATCTGGAGAATTTGGAGGCCAGGGCAACACCTTGAACACCATCGTCGTTTAAAAATAGGTGATTAAAATAGCAAGATAATAAATGAAAATAATATTTTAAAAAATATATATATATATTCTAAAAAGGTAGGTTATAAAATGCAACAAATATATGGATTAAAAAAAAACAGAAAAAATGATTAAGGAAGCAAAAATACATTGAAAAGAAGCGTAAAAAAAGAACTGTAGCTTAAAGCTTGGAAATAAAAACAAATAAATAAAAAAAGAAGAAACAAGAAAAAGTACAAGGAACAAAGAATAAAGAATGTAAGAAAATAAGAATAATTATGCAAATAAGAAATTTTATATAGAATTAAGGTAAAAAATAAATAAATAAATACATTAAAAAAAAACAATAGCACCATGAAACAAAAAAAACAAAAAGAAAGAACTATAAGTGTAAAAAAATTATAAAAATTATTATATAATCATATATAATTATTATATAAATTATAAAACAGCAACAACAAAAAAAAAAACCTACATTTTGTGGATGGCCAAAAAGGTCCAAATAGGTTAAGAAAGGGGTCACTAATAATGATCATTTAAATAAATTAAAAAAATAAAATTATTAAGGAAGCAAAAATACATTAAAAAGATGCGTGAAAAAAGAACTTTAGCTAAAGAAATGTTTGGAAATGTTTTTTGTTTTTTTTTTGAAAAGAAGAAACAAGAAAAAGTACAAGGAACAAAGAATAAAGAATGTAAGAAAATAAGAATAATTATGCAAATAAGA
>JAUZSU010021077.1:0-22395 GCA_034780255.1 Parotocinclus maculicauda
CACACACACACACACACACACACACACACACACACACACACACACACACACACACACACACACACACACACACAAGCCAATGCCAATTTAGAGTAATCAATTAACCTACCACACCTGTCTTTTTACTGTGGGAGGAAACCGGAGTACCTGGAGTAAACCCACAAAGACACAGGGAGGACATGCAGACTCTCCACAGAAAAGACCCAGGCCGCTTCACCCTGGGATTGAACCCGGGGGACGTTCTTGCTGTGAGGCAGCGGTGCTACCCACCGAGCCACCGTGCTGCCCGATATGGTGTGGTGTGATGTGGCATGGCGTGATGTAATAAGCATGCATGATATCTTTGAGTTCCCTACAAACTATATGGATAGTAAACGTCACATGGTGCGATACAGCAAATGCAGGGGGCAAGCTTTTATCCTGGTCACCTATGTTACAATGAAATCATTTTCACGGCATGGTAATGACAGCTGAGAGTACGTTTCTGGGATCTGGATGTCAATTTACGGCAGATATAGCTAGAAAGAATTTGGACTTTTTATGCAGTTCTGGGGTAATAGTGAATGGATACCATGTCAACAAAATCTCAGGTGCAAAAGACACCGTACCAGAGATGTTTAAACATCGAGTTCTAGCCTGCGACTGCAACCCCAAGAGAAACACAAGGGAACTGCATGTCCACCTGTGCTTCTGCAGGCCCCTGCTGATTTATGTATACAGGCTTGTGCGTTGTGTGGCTACCACTCTTCACAAACAATAAAAAACCTAAATGCTGTACAGCACTGCTACATGACACACCTGTACAGGATATACTCTTATATCACAATCTTTGTGACTGATCCATACCTTCATCACTGTCTCGAACATGGGGATGAGGACGAACTTAATGAAGCCAATTTGAGCAGTGGGCTTTGTCACTTTGTCTCTGTCCATAAATGGAGCCACGGGCAGACCCTCAGACTTCTCTCGGTCACTCTGAGCAAACACACGCACACATACAGTATATTAGCTCAGTGACTTCGTCCACCTTGGACATCAAGGCCAGATATGCCTATATTCTCACCCTATTATCATTTATAGAGTGATGTGCAAGACCACCACGAGATTAGATGCAATGGTATAATAACCATATACAGTGTTCCCTCGTTTATAGCGGGGTTTACGTTCCAGGGCCACCCGCGATAAAAGAAAATCCGCTAAGTAGGGACGCTATATTTATTTATATATTTATACAGTATTTTAGCCATAATACTTGCAGAACATTTGGGTGGCATCATAGGACTTAAATGAATTCAGTCCATAATAAAACTTTCACAAACAGCAAACACAACACCACAGATTGTGTCATGTCGGGAAAAGTAGCGACTCAGGCGGCCGATGCTCTAGTGTTACTTCTCGTTTTTGGTGAGTATTCATGCGCTGAGTAAATACACTATTTACTGTATATCGTAATATTTTATGATTTATAACATTCCTTTATTGTTAGAATGAATATTTTTAATATATTTTTATAAATGTTGTGATTTTGTTATGTAAAAGTTCATCAAATACATGTATATGTATACGTTAACTATACCACATGTACTACGCATGTGCAGATCGAGTTCCACAAAAACCCACAAAACAGCGAAAATCCACGATATATTTTTCCATTAATGTTTTTGGAAAACCCACGATGCCTCGAGTCCGCGAAAGGTGAACCGCGAAGTGTCGAGGGCACACTGTACTTCCTTTATTGTTTTCTGTTTCTAGTTTTAGAAAAGATACAAAGATAAGACCTGTACTCAATGTTTTTATGTTCTGTTTTAATTAATATTAGACACTATGTGCAAATGTTCTAAATGAATTGAATTTGACATGATGCATAAGAAGACTGATTTTAAATTGGACTTAATTGTTGCACAAAATGTGAAGTAAGTTTTATTTCCTCACATACATGAAGCACGGCCAATAGCTCAAACTTCAGCATTTCTACAAACTAAAGCCCTGTACACTACCATGTGTAACATAGAGTGGTCTTTACATCATAACACAAACATCACCTCGGCCTGGCAAGTCACATCACATCACTTTTGCATAGACTAAAAAACCCTCCAAATTTACATCAAAGGTTTGCATGGCAGCTGCTGAACCCTTGCCGGGATTTTACAAATAAGACATATCAGACATAACAACAGCTGGCTGAAATTATAGAATGTAAACACACAGCATTTCTGATATTTTGTATTTGAAATAAAGTGTTGTTGTTGTTAGTACTGACACTGTAGTCTACAGTAACCTATACTCTGCATTGCAATTCAAGCCGCAGAGGCTGAGCTTTCAGAGTGTATGAAGTGTATGAAGTGTGTGTGTGTGTGTGTGTGTGTGTGTGTGTGCGTGTGTCTAATATGACAGAGTTTCCACACTGTCCCTTCACATTTGAATCCTACCAGCATCTCAGTCCCTATCATAACCTCAATCACACCTCTATCCTTTCCAACCAGAAATATGACTGCTCAAGAGCCACCCTAAATATTTCCCAGCATGCCTTGGGTTATTTCTAGCACAAGCAACATAGGACACCAAAATAAATACAGACAGCAAATTCATTCAGATGCACCGTCTGACACGGACAGCTTCGCCCAAGATCTTGGATCTCAGATCTTTTGAAAATTGCAGTCACATCGAATTGGAAAGATGCCGTTTTTGAGTTCCATGCTGACTTTAAATCAGATGAAAGCACAAACAGGTTACAACGTTCAAGGAAAATGGATCCATTTATTAATATCCATATTTACGAGCACTAACCAAACCACTCAATTAGGTACACCGGTTTACTGCTTGCTAATCTAATCAGCCAATCACAAAGTAGCAACTCAACGCAGTTATGTGTAGACATGATCAAAACGACCATCAGAATGGGGAAGAAAGGTGATTTAAGTGACTTTGACTGTGGCGTGGTCATTGGTGCTAGACAGACTGGTCTGAGTACTTCAGAAAATGCTGCTCTGTTGGGATTTTCAAGCAGGTTTACAGAAAATGGTTTGATGAAGAGAAAATATCCAGTGAGTGGCAGTTCTATGAGTGAAAATGCCTTGTTGATGCCAGACATCTGAAGAGAATGAACAGCTAGAGGTTTGAGATTATAGAACGGCAGCAGTAACTCGAATAACCATTCATTACAACCAAGGTATGCAGAATGCAGCATCTCGGAATAAACAACAAAGCAGATGGACAGCAGAAGAAAACACTGGGTGCAAGTCCAGTCAGCTAAGAACAGGCAACTGACGCTACAATTCTCACAAATTAAAAAAAAAATACATAGCACAAGAACAACAGAAGGCAAAATGTTGCCTGGCCTGATAAGTTTTGAATTTCTGCAGTGCCATTTGAATGGTAAGGTCAGAAATTGGTGAAAACTACATGAAAACATGGATTTATCCCAACAACAGTTCAAGACAGTTGGAGATAGTGGTGTAGTTGAGAGAGATATTTTCTTGGCACACTTCATTTAAACACCACAACTAACAGAGTATTGCTGCTGACCATGTTCACCCCTTAATAACCACACTGTGTCATATTCTGACGGTTACTTCCAGCAGGATAACGCACCATGTCCCAAACCTCTAATTGTTTCACACTGGTTTCTTGAACATGATAATTAGCTCACCGTACTCAAACGGCCTCCCCAGTTACCAGATCTCAATCCAGAAGAGCCCCTTTGGAATGTGGAGGAACAGAAAATTCCCATTATGAATCCCGAGCTGACAAATCTGCAAAACTGAGTGATGCCACCAAGTCAATATGGAGCAAAATCTCTAAGGAACATTTACAGCACCTTGTTGAATCTGCGTCACAAAGAATTAAGGCAGTTCCTGAAGACAAAAGAAGCTACATGTATACAGTGTACTCTGATAGAAAATCAGACATTAGCAATAACTCAATAAGCAATTAAAAATAATGGAATGAAAAATCTCTGTTTCTTTCTGCAGCATTTCTTTGCCAGTAAAATGATTTTATTGAAGTAAGTTTGAACCCCATGCATTTCTAATTAATAGTCAGGCAGTCAGTTAGTGAAATCCGATAGCTGAATCTGCTTGATATGCAAATCAACTCATAACGCTGGACAATCGGCATCCTGGATTGGTTGTGGTTTTTTATCTCTGCCTTTTTCAGGTCAGGCTTACAACGCTTAATCTTTACACCACAGGGATTCCGGTCCAGTCTCTACTGTGGTAAGATAGTGTTTTGACACCTCGGGATAAAGGGCTAGTAGAAAGGTTTAACACACTGTTTCTTAAGACTCTAGATCTAGCTGTCTCTGTAGCAAGAGCCACTACTGTTTCGCAGTTTATTTTGGTATCTGTCCAAAAGTCTGTTTCTTTTCTTTCCCACTGTTCCCAGTACACAGGGACAGGCGTATGCATGGCCTGGATTGTAATCCAGTTCATCACAGGGGTGGGTAGGGGACACTAATGGGGCATGATTCCCTGATTTGGGCCCTTCAGACATAGCCAACCATGTCTGAATGTGATGCCCGTCCAGAACAGTAAGCACCACTGGGAGACACTGTGCCACCTGGGTAAAAATGTATTTGAAAAAAACCCATTGTCATTACTCAACTCAACTCAACTTTATTTCTATAGCACTTTTAAACAACCATCATTGCAACAAAGTGCTGTACAATCGCAAACAAAGCAACATACAAAAAACAAAAAGCAACATACAAAACATAGAAAAAGACTCCAAAACAGACAGAAAAACATCAAAAATTAAACAAAACAACGAAACATCAACAAAAAACAACTCATGTTCGGACTTAAGCTACGGAGAAAAAATGAGTTTTTAACCTAGTTTTAAAAATAGGCAATGATGAAACCTGTCTAATTTGAATACAGTTGGGATCTTCCTCTGGCATTGCCACATGGGCCGCTTGTGTTTGTACCAGTGCCTAGTGAATTCTGGGATAGTCTCCAGACCCCCTGGCCCAGGATAAACACGGTATAATACCACAATGCACCAAACAAAAACTTAAACAATATGTATGAATATAGATTTGTCTTGGATGATGTTGCCTGCCTGTTCTGACCATGGGCATATATATTTTGGATAAGCCCTAAATCCTGTTGCCTCTGGCTCCCATGTGTTACACTATTATTCGTCAGGAATGCTCATTACGTTTTGTTGGTGCGTTCGAATTATTAGCATGTGTAGTAACTTGGAGTGTGATGCTCTTCAGCTGACACGTTATGATACAACAAAGCAACACAAGGTCAGAGTTTGTCTGAAAGGTGTAGGAAGGCCTTCATTGTTTTGATATGTTTTTCTTTGAATCAAAATCACGGCTTACAATGTCATCTTCTTGTAAGTTCATCGTGTGTGTTTGCTGAAGAGGTCTGCCAGGATTTTAGAAAGTTATTTGGTGTTAAAATATGCCTTAATGGATTGCTGGGGACTCGTTTTCTACAGAGCAGGAAGTGGACCCGGGGTTTTGGGACTATTAATTTGACCGCATGGTGTTATGCCAAAGCCTCCAGGCTGAAGCACATTTTTGGGCATGTTTTGCAGTTTTGCATAACGTTTGTACTCTGGTTTTCTCCTGATTCTCTGACGTTTGTTGAAGTCGGCACAGTGCAGAGAACCTTTCAAAATGTTGTTACTCTGATACTGGGTCTTGCTATATGGCAGCACACTGTGTGCTTTGGATTGCAAAAGTCTTAGGCTGACATTAGTTTTGTCGTTTTAGCAATGTCATAATGACCACATATAACATAACATAGACGACTGGACCCAAAAATTTCAAACCTGGATTCTATACTCTATGGATGTAGGAGTGTTGGGGTTGGGGGTAGGGGCTTAATGGGGTGTCAGCCTGTCAATGTTCAGACCATACGCCTCACGCTGTATCAGACTGGTCTGCATGACTGTTGTCCCAGAAGGAAGCCTCTTCTAAAGATGATGCTCAAGAATAAACGTAAACAGTTTGTTGAACATAAGCAGACTAAGGCCCTGGATTAATAGAATTGTGTATTCCAGTAAAAATGTATTATGGAGCTACGAATCCACCTTTGAAATGTTTGTGTCCAGTCATTGACAAAATGTTATATCTGGTCATTATACAACATATCCATTTTTTAAGGTTTTATTGAAATATTGCCAGCTTAACAGACCTTGCAATTTTCTTATTAATATTTCAGAGGTTTATCAAGCAAACAATTACCATATATTAATACAATGACCAGTCAGTCAGTGACTAATAAGAATTCCTGTACCATTCACAGACAACGTAAATACATACAAAATGTATTTGTAATTAATTGCATCTTATAATCACATTTCAGGGCCAATTCTGATGCAAAGTGAACATAAATAACCCTATATATATCTATATCCCAAACTCTTCTACATAAATACAAGTATTTCTCTACTTTTACTCTTTAAAAAAATGTTATATTTTAAAGTCTTGTGTAAACTGTTACTCCATTGTGAAAGCTTACTATAATAAAGGCAAGCATTTAATAGCCTTCACATTATGTGCCAGTAAAGACCAGTAAATATTTTTTGAGAGCCAAGTACATGTTTCTGATGGCTCAGATAACTCTTAACTAAATTTAATCCAGCCCACATTGCATAAAAGAGCATCACTATTGCCAAGAAATACGTTTGTAAGATCAATTCAGTACATTTTAGTAACTTAAAGCTCAACTTATTTATGTAGAGCTTCAAACAACACAATGTCAGAAAGCAGAAAGTGTTTAGACTTCAGATGTGACAGTGGCAAGGAAAGTTAGTACCACATTTGGACATGTCTGATTTAAATGCATTTGTCTTTATTTTAGCCATCTTCCAGCCGGTGAAGAAATTGCTGCACTACAAATCAACAATTTGGAGGCACCTGTTCTGTTTGTGTGTGAAACTGGTGTGGTGCTGTTAACTGGTGATTTCTTAAATTAATGGTTTTAATATGCATGTAAGCTGCAGCAGTAGTTTTATTTTGAAAATAAAAACTAATCCACACACATGCATCTCTCTCTCTCTCTCTCTCTCTGTGAGTCCATAAGCAGTGTATGCAATCTGTGTTTGTAGGTAAATATAGATTACATATATTTTATATGCAGTCTATACTATGATATATAATATAATAATTTATAGAGTATAATAGTCTGTCTTGTTATTAATCCTTATATAATCACTGAAACACTCTAACATTAAAACCTAGATGTATATGAAATGTTCATATTATTGAATTTACATATAAAAAGCATTGTGTGTTGTTTATGTATATGAAGTTTATAAAGTATACAGGATCAGGTTCCAGCTCTCTCTTCAATGGCTAAATGTAGTGAATAAATTATGGGGAAAGAGGAATGTGAACCTGAACACACACTCATACTCAGTTTCCTTCTATGGCTATGTTAACAATCTCTTAACTGTACTGCTCATAAAAAATATCCACTGTTTTTGTGGGCAATGTATTTGTGGCATGTGCCTCTGTTTCATCACTGTTTAAAACCACCTTTTTGTTTTTCTCAGAGCTCAGAACGTACAGTACAGTGATAGAATAAGAACTGAAGTGAGTTCTGGGAAAGTTATATAAAAATTATAGACAACAAAATGTTAAGACATTATTGCACACATCACATTTTGGACTGTATTTTTAAAATATTAATGTGTGTGTGTTTGTATGTGGATAATTAACTGTAATTTATTTCTCTCTGGACAGGCTGGGTGTGTGTTTTTACTTTTTCCCTTGTGAAAATAACAGGTGGAATTACCTAGTATTGTCCACCAAATTCAGAAGTGTTCCTGTCTAGATCTCTGTAAATTGACATGCCTTGCATTGGACAACGTTTTTTTTGAATGCTGCGACTCACCATATGTCTTCTAGCATTCAAATACAAACCAGTCAAGATTATTTCTAAATCATAAATTCAGAGTTTAAAAAAAATCACTGCCAGGGGTGTAATCAAACCTACTTTACTGGGGCAGAAATTCAGCTCTATTCCTGGATTGCTGAGTAGAACTACAAGGACTACATTTCCCATAAAACCTCAGAATATTTCCAGAATCTTGAGCAGCAATTTCTTTCAGTCAGTGCCATGGAGTAATGGACAGAAACAAATATAAGAAGATAAACAATAAGAAAAATAATAAGAAAGTCAGCCACACTGCAGACAAGGTAATAATGGTTCATAACCGTATGTTCAATATTTTTAATGTTTATTTATTTTTCTTCTGTTTGTCCTGCATGGAAGAGTAACACTACATTTAGTGTTATTTATGTAGTGTTCAACTGGCTTTTTAGTAATCAACATTTTATTGGTATTTACCACAAACTAAACATCAAGGGAATGGGGAGCAACAGACAACCAAAGTAGGCATCACCGAAGAAAAAACGAATCTTTAAACTTACATTGGAGATGGAAAAGTCACAAGCATGGATCATAATCATATTTGATTTATATTAGAACACACAACACTATTTTTCAGAATATTTTAAAAAGAGGACTTTGTCAAAACGTGTAAAAATGCAAATACTTCCTTACGCATAATGCTCAAGGTTTTAGTGATAAGCTTAGGTTTGAAGAAATCAAAGAAAAAACAGGGCCACGTCCAACAGTGATCAATGACCGTAATGGTTGCAGCATAAAAACAAAGAGACACACAGAGACAAACAGACAGACAGACAGACAGACAGAGAGAGAGAGACAAACAGACAGACAGACAGAGAGAGAGAGACAGACAGAGAGAGAGAGACAGACAGACAGACAGACAGACAGACAGAGCGAGAGACAGACAGACAGAGCGAGAGACAGACAGACAGAGCCAGAGACAGACAGAGCGAGAGAGAGACAGAGAGAGACAGACAGAGAGAGACAGACAGACAGAGAGGTTATTTGAAAGGTGAAAGTTGAAAAACATTTTATCAGAATGCAAAGGATTGTGCCAGCTGTTGCTGACAATGTGTGTGAACTTCTTGTGTTGGCTTAAGTGTGTGTGTGGGTTAGCAGGGGTTATTATGGTGTAGTATGTCCTCTGTCTGCACTGGATGACTGCACAAACCTGAGACCAGATACAGTTAATTATCCACATACATACACACACACACACACACACACATGCACAAGTTCATGAAGCAAACAGACAGACAGACGAACCTTCTCCAGATGAGACACGTGAGAAAAACCAGAAGACACAGCTGTAGTGAGATGCTGAACTTTGGACTACACTTTGAAATAAACTGGTATTTATTAATAAACTAAAGAAAAGCTCCGGTGGCTTTATCCTTTAATGATGGAACGCATGGATGACTGACATCATCGGAAGAATCCACATGTCTGTCATTTCTCAATTTTCCCTGCCTCACCACGTCCATTCTGCAACTGGAGCAAGTAGATGCAGGTGGCATCATGCCCACCGCGGTTAAGGCGTCTCTGGATGGTGAGACATGTGACTCCGGGGAGCTGGAGCAGTTAGAACGGCCATTGCTGGTGGGTTTGGGAAAGGTCCCCCGAGAGCAGGTGAGAAATTTCCCGCATACCAAGCGTGTGGGCAGCTACCTGGTGGGCAAGATGATCAATAAGGGTTCTTTTGCAAAAGTGATGGAAGGAATGCATATCAGCACTGGTGAGAAGGTAAGTCATAGACAGGTCAAACAGATACACATTATCTTCAGGCAGCGTTGGTCAATAGTGTTAATTAGTTTAGTGTTTAATTTAAAATTAAATCCCCACTATGTAATTTAACATTTACATGTTTGGGCACATTTGGTGGTAAATTTATACTTGGTGACACTTTCACAGCAAAGCTGCAAACTCTTACAGAATTGAAGTTCTTTTAAACTGGTGCTAGATTATTAATCGACTTTTTGGTATTAATAGATTCCTTATTAATACTTCATGTTTAGAGGTTTTTTGGTTACGTTATTAGATCTGTGATGGTGTGTGAAACATTGCCAAATGTCTGCATTTCAGATATTTCCATCAAGTATTTTAGAAACATTTTTTTATCACCAACGGTTGTATCACACCTTTAAAGCAAACACTTTCCTACTCAGTTACACAAATTTGTATCTTTTTAATTCCACTCACTTTCTACAGCTAGTCAAACCCATTACATCTCACCAGTCAGACTGTCAAAGTCAAATCAGATCTATCACAAGATGATGTCTTTTAAATTGAAGTATTTATTGTTTTAATCAGATGAAAGAAACCATAGTAATAAAGGAAGATGGCCCATATGGAGCAGAACATAACACAAATTTTGAATTATGTTTTGAATGCATTAGATACAAATATATAATTTGTTTTATTTTTTGATGTAGCAGTAGCTATTTATGTAAATGTTTTTTTAATAGATTTTCTTAAGAGAAGTATTGCTAACTATGATACAATGGAATACATTGATTTCATTAGTTACCTAATCTCCCTTAAAGTCAGCCACATAATAATGGTGTGCTAGTTTGTGTGTGAAACGCAAACATGGATGCTATGTCATCTCACCTTGGTGATCAGCTCTTTCATGGCTGACTGAATCTGGTGAGTTTATCCTTCTGTCTGTGTATGTGTGTGTCCAGCTCTGACATGGGTCACTGAGTCTATTCTGGTGACTTTAGTTAGTTGCCCAAGTTACTATAGTAATGACCATGAGTCTGATTAAAGGGTATGCATTACTCCGGTCCTGCCTTGTAGACTAGACTTCTAGCCCCAGTGACCTTATTTAGTACTACAGATCTGTGGCTACATGTATAGGCATATTATTAGTCACACAGTGCTTAAGCGTTTGGGTTAAACCCCCTGAATGTGTAAAGGGTTAGTTTGTGTTTCAAAATGCTTCAGTGCTGTTATAAGTTTTTGTTTGTTTGCCAATAATATCTCTGTCACTTTTTAAAAAAGTATACTTTTAAGAAAAAGTATTCACATGTATATGGACTAATTTAGCACGTGAATTATATAATACACACACGATCATGAAGTCATTCAGTTACATTTGTGTTTAATCAAGGAGCAGATGTTCTTATCCAGACTGAAGGAACTTCCAAGTACTTGTCTGATTTCAGATTTATTTCTACATCATTTTTTTACAATAAAGAATTGTCTCAAACAACTTTAACATTTTCTATTGACTTCTATTATCTATCTATGGCTAAGCTCAAATTGAGCAAGTCTAGGGTGACAGTGGAAAGGAAAACCTCCCTAAATTTGAGTCTGCATGTCCTCACTGTGTCTGCGTGGGTTTACTCTGGGTTTTCCTCCCACAGTACAAAGACCTGCATGTTAAGATAATTGGTGTCTCTAAAGTGGCCCGTGTGTGTGTTATTCCTGCCGGGTGGGCACCCGCAGGCCCGCGACACTGTGTGGATTAAGCGGAAGATAATGAATAAATGAAAGAATGAAAATGTAAACTAATATGTTACTGTAAATATAATATTATGAAGAGTCTAATAAAATTAAGTGATTAAGACAATGAGTTGAGTGAGATATAAAACTGTAGCATAAGACAATAGTGTAATAACATTTCGAATAAAATAATGTAAACATAATGCTAGTTGTTGGTTAAGTGCCAACCTTGACCAACAGAGATGAGATTTAAACCATGGACCTTGTGGTCCACAGTCCACAAACTTCACCGCTTCATCACCTTGGACCTCAGTCACATAATCTGACACATCTACAATAAGAGTTTCCGCTTCCAAAACCAGCTGTTTTGGTAGTAACAATTTAACGTTTAGTATCGAAAAGGTTTTAAAATATATGGCTAATTGCATAGAAAACTATTTGTATCTTACATCACAGAGCACCTTGGTCCTGGAGGAACGTTGTTTTGACAATGTATCTGTCTGTGGGCCAGGTTGCAATTAAAGTGATCGATAAAAAGAAGGCACGTCTGGACTCGTATGTGCTAAAGAACATGAAACGTGAGCCGAGGATCCATCAGATGATCCGTCACCCCAACATCGTCCTGCTGCTGGAGACACTGGAGACTGAGAACTGCTACTACATGGCTATGGAACTTTGCTCTGAAGACCTGATGGACAGGATCTGTGAACGCAGACGTCTGGAGGAGCGGGAAGTCCGAAGATACATGAGGCAGATCCTATCTGCTGTAGACCACCTCCACACACACGGCATAGTGCACAGGTAATGGGTGTGAAGATATAAATATACACATAATTTGGTGTAAACAACATGAAAGCATGGATCCATCCTATCAATCGTATCTTGGGTATTGTTGCTGATCATGCCCACCACAGTGCCAACCTTCTGAATGTCATGTCACAGTAGATCCCTCTATATCAGAAGTTCCTGAATTACTCAGACCAGCCTGTCCAGCACTAATATCCATGCCATGTATAAAACCGCTTAAATCACGTTTTCCCCATTCTAATCTTCAGGTTTAACATCAGGATGACTTCACCATGTCTACATGTCTGACAAACTAATTAGATATTTAATGTCACTATCGATGGCATACTGTATAGTCAGTTTATGAGCATTTGAATTTTTATCTCAAACCCAGACTGATGCATTTGCTGTTCACACAGGGATCTGAAGATTGAGAACTTCCTTTTGGATGAACATAACAATATGAAGATTGTGGGTGAGTGTGTAATATTGAAAATATTTTGTACAGAATGCATTAGTATTCAAATGTAATCATGCAGCACATGTGATGCAGTAGCTGTAAAAATACAGATTACAGAATTTAACCCCTTCTTTCCACTAACTTATCTTTTCTATACATCTTTAATAATCAATCATTGTAAAAACAAAAGATTTCTTCTGGTTGTTTATCATAGACTTTGGTCTCAGTAATACCTTGAAGGTGGACTCTCTGTCCCCAGAGCTGTTGAACACACAGTGTGGAAGCCCAGCATATGCAGCCCCAGAGCTTCTCGCACACAGGAAGTATGGCCCTAAAGTGGATGTGTGGTCTGTGTGAGTATCTGTCTGTGAGGATGATGTGATAAATACGAATACTGTGGAAAAAATAAGAAAACATTAGCTGACATTGACCTTTTAAGTTCCTTTCTTATGAGTCTCTGAAAAGTCAAACAGTCAAATCAACTCACCCCAAACAAACCCAACCCCCAAAACCAACTGTAGTCAAAACCCAACTACAATCAACAAAACCAGACCCACTTCTTAAAACAATCCAAAACAGAACCATAAATGATTTTTTAAAATAATTTATTTATTTGCACTGACTGGATGGTTACAGCAACTCTAGTATGAGTGCCTAAAATGCCTAAAATAAAGTAATGTTATGCTTAAAGAGTCACCATTTGTAACTGAAACTCCTAATAGTTTCTACTTTTGAGCACAATTCTGACGAGAATTTCCTGTAGACTGGGACTTTAGCCACTGGTGGTTTGACAGTATGTTTTGGTTTGATTCCTCTGCCAATCAGCTACTTCTTTCTCACTGTGTCCTTTGTGAAATGCAATCATGCAGCTGAACTCATTAACATCTGCAACCTCATGCAATGCCATCTGCAGCAGCCTGAAGTTACTACCACCTTAAGCATACAAGGTGACTAAACTGTAGCTCAGGGAGTTCTTCAGGTTACTCATTCACAAAATGCAAATATGCGGTTACGGGCTATGCAACAGTGACCCCTACCCAGCCCTGTGATGAACTGGCCTCCCATCCTGGGACGTACAAAGCTCCATGCAAGGCATTGAAGGCTTGTGAAGCTTCACCAGGACATTTGGCTTAGTTTTACTTCTAGAGCCTGATGTTTACAAAATTGTGCTGTGGAAAAGTGTAGGTTAAAACCTTTCACAAATCAAATGTAAATGTGCGTGTTGTGTGTGTTTGTATCGTGCAGGGGGGTGAGTATGTTTGCCATGCTGACTGGTACACTGCCCTTCACCGTGGAGCCCTTCAACATAAAGGAACTTCATCTTAAAATGGTTAACAGAGAAATCAGCATGATTCCACCAGACATCAGTAAAGGTACTACACACTTTCATATGCTCATCATCACAAATTGTGGCAAGTGGCAAATCGTGACTAATAGGGTTTGTGCATAAAACCTAAGAATATGGTGTGGATGAAATATATTTAAAACAGCCAATGTGTGTTAAACATATCAATTGGTTTTACTTTGTTACAGTTTAAATTTACCGAAGGTTCTATTGACATTTGGAATATACCTTTGTAAAGTGACTACAATTACTTAAGCAAATTCAGCATCAAAGTTCAGAATTGCTGGATCATGTGTTCGCATTTTTGTACCTGGTGACAAACCACATCCTTTAAATATTGAACTAAGTATTTCTGCTTTAGCTTTGGTCTAATCTAAGGTCCTTACAAGGTCATTTAAGTCTTGATGTGTTACCAGATGAGCATAGCCAGGCATAAAGGGTTCAACATCTGCATCAGTGTCATTGTGCCATATCTGGTTCATGCATTGTGGCATTTTCATCCTCCTCATCTAGGCTCTATATCTCTGGTGGCTTTGGTACTTACAAGCTGTTATCATATGGCACTGGTCTCAGTGTTCAGATCGGGATACTCGGTCATATTTTGTTATTAGTATTATTGCCAGATAGATGGGTCAGGAGAAACATTATCCTTCTGTTCTCGCCATATCACTACGACGCCGGTGGACACTTACATTTGAATACCTCTGAGACAAACTCTCAAACAAACATGAGGAGCCCAGGTTTGACTTGGTGACCTGATTTTACATTTGTAGTGGAGCTTATAAGGTTTCTTACTAAGTGAAGTCATGATGTGTTTTTCAGCCTTAAGCGTACACTTGCCACAGATGTACAATAGGAGTAATAAGACAGACAATGGTGCAAGAGTATGTGTAAATATTCAGAGACATGGTGGTACACAGTGTATACAACATGAAGGGGAAATATAATAAGCAGACAGGCACAATGCTAACAGCTAGCTCTATATCAGAGGTTATTGCACTAGCCTTAATAATCAGAACATTATGGATTAAAATTTTGAGCAAGACCCTTAAGGATCAACTGCTTAACACACTTGTGTTGTTCTGAATGAGTGCAGCTACTAAATGCTGTGAACATAGCGTTCTGAACTTTGTAAACGCCTTCCGCTGTTTCAAATGTTTACAGATGTTATCACTCAGCCAGACCCTTGGTTTAGGATGATTTAAGCATGCAGTTTGTACATTGCTAAAAGGCCTTCAGTAACACAGATGGAAATAAATAGAGCATAGAGAGACTTAGATAAGAGGTGTGGATGGAAGTCATGCATTACAAACGGTCCTTCTAGCTCACTCTGATTATCTGATCATCTGATACCGCTCATTAAATATAGAGAAGGCAACAGTAGAGATTTAAGAATCCCAGTCTTACAGACACACCCTTACACACCCCATTGTTTACATGGCTGCTCATGAGGAACCGGCACAATGGTGAAACACATGATATGTCTCTGAGAGTGCTGGAGGGAATAAACAGTGTTTCTCACCACTGTTTCACACCAATAAATGACTGTGTTACATTTGAATATATGCTTCATTTAAATATAATTAGCTATACAGCTCACAAAAATGAGGGGAGACTTCAAAATGAAATATCCCATAATTAAATATTTTGTGAGCAGTGTATATACAACAGTGGTACAACATGTGTTTAAAAAGCTCTTGTTGGCACACTCATTAGGTGGGGCTCTTAAATGAATGGGTAAATGTGAGCAGCACTGTCTGTTGATACCTCCACCTGAGCAAGCAGGCCACTCACACACTCTTTAGGTAGCATTACCTAAACACACACGCAGGCGGTAAAGCACCATGCTGATACTCAGATACTCAGAGCTTCTGACCTCTGGGCTCTTCAAGGTGGTAAGAAAGAGGAGAGTCCGTTTTAATCTGATCTCCCATGATGTAAGAGAACTAAACGCAGGAGACCTCGGACACTGAGACCGAAAACAAAAACATTTTAATGCAGACATTCTGCTCTGTAATCTGAACTTAATACCAGTTTATAATTCACAATCCTGCGTATTAGATATAATCCAATCAGGGATTGTGATCTTAATACTAATCACAGATTGATACTGATCACAGAACTGGATTGTGATTAACCAATTACCATCCTTATTGAAAGTGAGACAGGTCATTCAAGTTCTTCACTAGGTACAGTTATGGGTTTTTCACACATTTTAGCTCAGTTTTTCTGTGTTGGTTCAAATCTCTGGCAAGATTCAGCTGTTGGGCCCTTAAGTGCCCAGAATTTGAGACTGTATTGTCTGCTAAATGACACATGCAAATGAAAATGAAGCTTTTAAGTCATACAGTGGAGAAAATAATTATTTGATTTTGTGCATTTTCCGACTGAGAAAGAATTTAAGAGTCTAATTTAAGAGTTTATTTAAACACTTAAGAGACAGAACATAAAAAAAGAAAATCCAGAAATCACGGTATATAAAAGACATAAACTGATTTGCAATTCATTGAGTGAAATAAGTATTTGATCCCCTAGCAAAACAAGACTTGGTACTTGGTGGCAAAACCCTTGTTGGCAAGCACAGAGATCTGACGTTTCTTGTAGTTAATGACCAGGTTTGCTCAATATCAGGAAAACATTTTGGTCCACTCCTCTTTGCAGATCATCTCTAAATCATTAGGGTTTTGAGGCCACTCTTGGCATCTATGGGCAACTCAAAACTTCAGCTCCCTCCACAGGTTTGTAGTGGGCAAATTTACTAAATTAACGAGGGATCAAATAATTATTTTCTTCACTGTATATAAATAATATGGGACTGTAAAGACTTGGTGGTTAAGGTACTGAAATGGAAACCAGAAGTTTTAGGGTTAAAATTCCACCTCTGCCACTGTTAATTTTTGGGGTATTTGATCAAGGCCCCTATCCCACCACTGCTTGGATTTTAAGTTCACAATTTTTTTGCAAAGTACTTCCATAAAGTTGAAGAATGCAATTGTTTGAGGCATGTTACTGTGTAATTGAGCATTAAGAGGGATTAAATTAGTTACCATTTAGCATTTGGCAGTCTGTTCTTTGTGTGGCCTTTCAGAGCTAAGAAACTGTTTAGTGGAGTAGTGGGCAGTCTGGGCTGTGCTGGTGGAAAGGAAGTTGACTGCATGTGAGCTAAGCAATTAAGGGTTAAAAGTATTGTTCCAGGACTAAGACATTTAGTGGCATTTAGTGAAACTCACAAACTTGCAACTAGCAGATCAAAGCCTTAAAAACAGAGCCACTCCCCTATAAACCCCTATAAAATTCAGATTAATGTGGTAAGAAATAACATTGTAAATGCCAATTTTTGTGTAGGAGCAGTAAGGTTTGTTTTGTCCCTGCTTGAACCGGACCCAGCAAAGAGGCCTAGTGTGACAGCAGCACTGGAGGACAGCTGGCTTAATGAAGGCTATGCCAAGAGACCCCTACACACTGTGGTCTATAAGAACAGGTAGCATGTCTGGACGTGGGAATGCTGTTATCTTAGCAACCAATGCAGTCAAATTTGTATTAGAGGCATCCAAATAAATTGCTCAGCAATGCTGTGAAAATCTGTGTTTCTGTAGACTGTGTCCAGAAGACCTAAATCCATCTGTGCTAAGCTACATGACGGAGTCGTTTGGATACAGCCTTTCGGACATCATACAAACTGTTGTCAACAACAAACCCTCCAGCATCCTGGCTACCTACCAGCTGTTGCAGAAAAAAATGATCAGGCACCAGAAAAGAGCCAATGGCATTAAGGTAAAAGACCAAAATAAAACAAAAACTCGACTCCATTTTTATTGGCATTCAGGAAACGAGCAAACATTTTTAGAATCCGTTCTATGTTTTTTATTAAACAGTATTAAACAGTATTCAGTATAGGATTTAAGTGCAATGCGAATATTATCACAGAGAAACTGATAACGATACATAAATGCAGCAGAGATACTGTTAAAAACATAAGTGGAATGCTAAGGTACAAACATTACCCTAAATAGCGCTGCATTTTGAAATAAATGATGAATAAAGAATTTTTTAATTAAGAGATGATAAAATATACAGCTATAACCTATTCCAACCCTGTGCATGGGGAAATCCAACACTAAAACTGATAGTTTGCTTGACAGAAGTAACAATGCTTTGTAAGATAGTATTACAAACATCATGGAAGATCAGCCAGAACAAACTCATTGAGTGAATGGGAACCAGTTTATACAGTTACAGGTAGTGGTGGTGTTACTGTGGTAATACTACTTGCAATAGGACACCATTTGCAGCTTGTTACAAATAAGTAGTAGAAAGTCATTTACACAAAAACTAATACACACTACTAATTTACAGTTTACAGTAACTTTCACAAAATGTCTCTAAGCACATCAACAGAGTTAGAACAGTCTTTAGTCCAAACATGAGCAAGCAAGTACACAACTGGTAAGGTAGTAACACACACACACACACACACACACACACACACACACACACACACACACACACACACACACACACGCCAGTCTCTGGTCTGTGAGGTGATCATGTTGATTAGCTGCTGACATCTGCAACGCCCAGAATAAGACAGAACTACTTTCTATTATAAATTATAGAATTTTAGGACTTTGAAGACTTGTGAATGGATTTGAATTGGATGGAAGGTAAAGGGTGAATACTTCATTTAGTAATAATGGGACTGTGGTAGCCTAGCGGTTAAGGTGCTGGACTCTGGACCAGAAGGTCTAGGGTTCAAATCCCACCTCTGCAAAGCTGCCATAGTTGGGTCCTTAAGCAAGGCTTAAATTGTAAGACTGTAGAAGTTGTAAGTCGCTCTGAATAAGGGCGTCTGCTAAATGCCGTAAATGTAAATGTAAATTTATGAAACATAATGCATTCCCCAAATAATTTCCCAATTTTGGGGAATGGTTATAGAAAGTCCAGGGTCCAAATCTCACATCTGTAAAGCTGCCACTGTTGGGTCCCAGGGCCCCAGGGCACTGTTGGGCCCCATTGTAAGTCGGTAGCATTTGAAAGTAGCTGGATAAGGGCATCTGCTAAATTATGTAAGTGTAGATGTAAGATACTGACAGTGGAAAAGGGCTTCATAATGCATGCACATGAGCTTGCATACAGATAAACTATGATCCATTTACTCTCAGAAATTGGAGAACAGTGAGTGGAACCTTCATAATAAGCCCATATGGAAAGAGAGGACCAAGACCATAGAGAAGAGTCAGCAACAGGTATTTACTTTGTACTTTTATCATTTAGAAATAACAAAGTATGTATTGACAAAAAATACACAAAAAGATAGAAATGTAAAATTGCTGCTCTATGAAAAGGCTCATGGAGGCTACTTTTGGGTAGTGTACCTCTTGGTGAGAGAACATTGAATGCTAGTCATGACTATGACACACAAAGACATTTTGCCCAGGTGACAGACTTTGGGAGGTGGTGCATCATTGGATTGAGAGAAGAAGGGTGGTCGTTTTGACAAATTGTCCACCATATAGGTCATTCTAGCTTACCTGTTAGGAGGTTTTGGAGCAGTGCTTCCATGAGGGAAGTCAATCAACCAGGTGGATTCCAAAGGTGGAATGTTTGGCATATCTCTGCCTGATTGCAACACTTCCTTGACCTGCTCGGTCACCAGATTTATTGCTAATTGGACATTTATGGGTCAAGCTGGAGCTCCAGCTTTGGCAACCTACGAGTGTGCAGAACCTAGAGGCCCAGCTACAACTTTTTTGGGCAAATGTGCTACAGGATACCATACAAAACCTGTTTGCCACCATGTCTAACCTTATCTGATTTTTTTATTCAGTGTAGATGTCACCTAACAGGGCACTATAGTTTTTGTTGCTTCTTTTCCATTCACTTGAATAACTTACATATATCGTAATTACATGCATATGTACAAAATTTTATTCGATTCCAACAACTCCTTCTTGGTGAGTTGTTTTTGTCAGTGAGTATATTATTAATAAATAAGATAGCATTCTATTATTACTAGCTGGATAAGATTAACCAATGATTTGGCCAATTGTAGCCTAGCTGATTAAAATACTAAAGCGTTGCAACTGACCTTTATGACAATTCTTATACTGTCAATAATATCTCTTTTAAAGTCTCCTCAGAATGAGACTAGCAATGACAGACACCAGAGAGAGTCAAATAAGTGCCATAGATGTCCATCAGAGGACAGAGATTCACCAAGGAGACCAGGGGAAGCGACCAAGCAGAAGCAGCCAAGCTTAGATCACAGACCAAGTTCTCCCTTCACTCATCCTGGAGATATCTTCACGGACAATTACAAAGAAATCAACATGGACGTGAAGGAAGGACTGTTCCCTGAAGGTAGGGCATATGCTTAGCTTCAAACTGTGTCACCTAAACAGTGACCTTCAAGGGCATTTCACCAAACTAATACTACTCATGCTGACTCAATTATTCATCTCAGCAGATCATGTGTTCATGTTGTTTCAGTCTCTGTATTTGGTGAGAGGGAGCTGGTTCATGGCTCGCCCCCAAAATGCTCCTGCAGGGAAGGAAGTGGCTCCAAGCTCTGCAACTGCATTCACTGTGATGTAACTTCGGAGTGCAAAAAAGACTCACAGGTGAACAAAGCACATGCAAAAAGCCATGACCTGAGAGCAACCCACTCTGAGAATTACTCAAAAGAGGAGCCTGAACACCGACACGATGACAAACTGGAGAAAATACACACGTTTTACTTGGAAAAAGTGGCATCACCTAGAACACGCCTAGAGAGTAAAGAGGGTCAGCGGTTTAAGGACATCTTGTTGGCCATTGAGGAAAAAACTCATGCTGGTCGTCTCCTAAATGCAACAGAAGGCACAGTACAAACCTCTCCATTACCTCGGCTATGTCACGGTACTCTTAAAGACGTGTCACCAAGGAAATCAGTGTGGGCAGGGTTGAAACATCATACTGGGCCAGCCACAGACTCTGCAACTTTTCTGGTGAATGGTTCAAAACCACCAGTGTGCTTGTCTCAGAGACAGCAGGCTTTGGTTATCAAAAGTCTGAGACATGCAAAGGAGAAGAGGAACACTGGAGTAGGGGCAGGAAGGACAATGGGTGTTCCAGGAAACATTGTAAAGAAGAACTTTGTGCAGCTACGGACGTCCATGCAGCGCAGAGAGACGGACCTGAACCTGCCCATGCTCCCCTCCACCAAGAAAACTGAATTCCTCAGGATGGACTTTAGCTAACAAAGCCTTTTTTTTTAATTAAAATGAGAGCTAATGCTACTTATCAAAATGTATCTCTATGACTCATCAAGGAAAGCTTTGTATTGGCCTTGAAGGTAAAATATGTCTAAACACAATAAGCAGGTTTTCAGGACAAGCCTAGTAGATAAAAAAAACTATTAATTAGGAAAGTCTTTAAACACTTTTACTATTTTTCACAGTTTTCACAGTTGAAACCTTGTGCTAAAATAAAAAAATGACACAATTAATCTGCACTCAATACCCTTATATGTGAGTGAACACAGAATCTTGGAAATGTATGCAAATGTATTAACAAGATAGAAGTTTCTACACCTTGATTCGTGTCCAAATGTGGTAAATTAAGTTGACTGGACATGATTTGGAAATACAGACACCTTTCTATATAAAGCATTTCAGAGCAAAACCCAAACCATGAGGAGAAAGGAGAAAGAACTGATTGTAGAGCATAGAGACAGGACTGTTTGGAGGGACAGATCTGGAAACGACTAAAAAATATTCTGCTGCACTGAAAGTTCCCAAGACCTTCTTAAATGGAAGAAGTTTGGAACTCTTCCCAGAAATTAGGCAGTACAATTACATTACTATTCACCATTAAAAAGTGAAATGTACATGTACATGCACATAGCTATGTAACGGTTATAAGGGCTTGCATTTAAAATCTGTCACTCTTTATTGTTATCAGTGACTTTATTGCGCTATTGCTGGGTCTGATTGATGCCCATTGTGGTCTTAAGACTGTCTTGTGTTGCTAGCTGTGTATGAGTGTCAATAAATGGAATTAATCAGTTGTGCCAAATGATGATGATCCACCATTTATTTCAAAAGCCTAAAAAATAAACAGGATTTTAGAACAAATATGCTTTTGAGTTCTTGTTTATTTTTGAGTTGTGAAAGCAAAAATTTCAATCACCATTTCATCATTTCAACTGGCTTGAAAAATAATATATGAAACATTAGAGAAAGGAAAAATATGTAAATAATAAAACAATAATTAAATACATAAATAATAATGCTAATAATAATAAATGTATTTTTCAATACTATCAAACTACTACTTGAACTACTATCAAAACTATAAAAAATAGGGTACAGAACATGTGCGTACCTTTACTAATTGGTGAATTTGGTTCATACACATGCAGAAATGCAATACATACAGTGCATCCGGAAAGTATTCACAGCGCTTCACTTTTTCCACATTTTGTTACGTTACAGCCTTATTCCAAA